>NIUQ01001625.1:0-28634 GCA_002796945.1 Plectus sambesii
CCTATCGTCCACTGCTTCAAGGCCAACGGCAATCGCTACAATCTGATGAACTCGGCGCTTCTCGAACTCGTTGAATTTATTCGAACGGTCAGTCGGCAATCTTTTCTACCTCTTGCCCACCTTTGTACATGTTTAATCGATTTTAAAAATATGATATTGCATTTGATTTACTACAGAATTTTGAGTTATACAGTTCTTTCATCTCGCGAGATAATAATTTCCTAACGCAGCTGTTTGAAATTATGCCAATTTCACGTATTACACAAGTATATTTAACGCATTTAAATACCTTAATTTACTTGTAGGTATTCTCCATTTTCCCTTCCTGAATAAAACTTTCCATATAAATAGACGCATAATTTATTTATAGGAAGACGTAAAGACGCTGTTATTCCACTTCGTGGAGCAGCACATTGGAGAGTTTGAAGACGTGGATTACGTGAAGACATTCGCCAATCTGCGCCTCAAGTACGACCAGCACAAAGATCGCGAGAAGGAGCAGGGCAAGTCACTCGTCGGCGGTTCGCCCATCAACCCCCCTCCCGTCTGGAAGCGCGATCAGCGCGAGTTGGATAAAGATGAAGAGGGATGGTTCAACGAGGATGACGAGGTTCGTGTTGTTGTCGGATGTTTTGTTACGCGGAAGTACTCCAGTAGTTTGTACTGTTCTGCGGTTTTTTCAATGAAAATATGCTCAGTGGCGCTGTTGTGCGGCATTTTTAATGGGAAAACGTTCTCGCTATTGGCGCTGTTTCACGCACACCTTTGACTAAAGTGACTTTGAGTTAAAAGTTTACTGTGCTGCAATGTGTGGCAGAGTGAGTTCAGTCAAAGGTATGCGTGCATCTATATCAGGGTTCCGATTTGTCCTTTTTTCAAAATTTTTCATTCGAACCCTGATCTATATGCTATTTATTTTTTAAGTTAAACTGCTCTGGTTGTAGGCGCTTTTATCGCCGTCGATATTAAAACAAACAATAATAATCAATGAATTAAAATCAGTCTCAATTTTTATGTTATAATCAATTTATTCGGCTTTTCAATGTAAAATCTCTAATCAATCCATAAATAAATCAATCCTGAATTTTCAGGAATGGGACGGCGGGAAAACGTCGCCGACGGTTCGGTCGAAAACGCCGCCGACGCGAGAGGACGAGGATGGCGAATCGTTGGCGACCCCCTCGAAGATCTCCGCCAGTCCGTCTACCGCCGCCGAACTCCCCTCCAACTTCGTGTGCGCCTCCGAAATCGACGAAAATGCCGTCGCACCGCCCCTCAAGAACACCAAAAGTGGCCAAACCTATCCTTCTGTTCTCAGCAAGCGGAGAGGTACTTATCAAGGCTAATTTCATAAAATTAATGTAGATTAAATATATAATTATCGTCAAAATTTATCAATAAATAATAAGAAATCTAGCCATTCATCGTAGTTGGCAAAGATGAGCTCACTTTTCGGAGCGAAAACACCATTTTTCATCAAGAATATTATTCTTTTCTTGCTTTTTCATACGTTCATAAGTTGATGAAAAGTAGCACTATCAACTTCCATAGTAGTTTGCCTTATTCAGTCCATCGTTTTTTGTTACTGATAGGGAAATTTTCTATTATTAAGTCTGATATTCGCGTCGATTCCCTCTCGCGGGCCGTTGCAATGAGCAGAAGAGCAGCGCGAAATCGAATGGATTTTAGTTACGGTAGAGCGGCGCTAATTTGAATGCTTTTTAGTTACAGAAGACGATTCGAGCTCGGGCGGTGTCTTCTCGCCGATGCCCAACAAGCAGTTGGGCGCGCGGACGACGTTGTTGGGGCAGCAGCGTATCGTCATCAAGGTGCCGTCGGTGCTGAGCGGCGACGACTCCCAGCAGACCTCTTCTTCTTCGTCTTCGTCGTCTTCAACCTCCCCGCCTGGCGATCAGGTCGTGTCATCCACTCAGCTCTCCGCAAGTCCCGGCGGAAGCGGCAGCTCTCCCGTCATGTTCAAACCCATCTCTTCGGTGAGTGTCTTTGGCAGGGAACGCTTTTTTAGCGGCTCGTTTGGTTAGTGTCAAGCTTTTTTTGGTAGATGTTTCGGCGGGATCGCCTGGTCAGGAGTAGGTGTATGAAATTCACTTCAGCAAAAGGATTTTTATCAACATCCACTCTATAAATAGAAGTTTTATCAGTATCAAGTTATCATTAGTATATTTAATTGTATCACTTCATCAGTATCGCTTTACAAGTATTCGTTGAATCCGCAGCAATTTTATCAGCACCCTTTGTATCACGGTATCTAACGGCGCTACTTTACCTGAAGTTTAACTAATCCAGCATAGGCAACGTAAATAAAATCGATATACTTCATATGATCAAATTCCCTCCATAACTCTCCCTTAATTTCAGGGCGGAGGCTTGGTGGATTACGACGTGGGCGATAGCGATAGCGACGATGAGGACACGAAAAGTCCGGACAAGCCGACGTCGAGCACTCGCAATTCGAGCGTCTCCGAGGAGGGCGGCGACGACAGTCCCCCCTGCGAGGATGTCAGCTCCACCTCCGATCATAAGGACGCCTCCCCCGAACCCGTCAAGAAACGCCTCAAACTCGACGAAGAAACGGATGAGCCTATGGAGACCTGTTAGGACCCCCTTTCGGGTTGTTTTTTTGTAAAGGCGAGCTGCGGTCGCCGGGGTTGGTTGGAAGGAATGGACTGGAAGGGGGAGATATTTATGCGTATTGGTACTTGGGGGACCGGCCTGAATTACCGGTATAAGCGAAATCATTATAAACGAATTCTACTTTACATTGGCCTCAGCTACCTGGGACAAGTTGTTTAGCGATAAGTTAATCGCAATATAAACAGATAAGATTCGCGGGCAGCTTGTCGTAGGTAGCTGAAGACAAAGAATCGGTTGCATATTGCGTACTCTAGCTAAAGTTGTACTTGGCGGATATTCTCAAGCATTGCGTTCAATACAATTTCAGCCCAAGTACGCAGTGTAAAACTGACCCAGTACATAATATATTCCTTTCAACCGAAGGCGACCGCAGTCTCCCCCCTTAAACATTACTTCGCACTCCTATTCATCGACTATTACTGTCCGGCGCGCGTAACTTGATTTCAATTTTTGAACGTGCGCGCGAGTGCTTTTTTGTTCGTATATCGTTGCTGCTTTGTTGAAATGCTACCTAAAGCTGTCCATACGTCACTTGTGTATCTTTTCGTTTTCTCTCTTTAGCTCTTTCGGTCGACTCTTGTTGCCGGTTGTTAATGTTGTGCAGAGTGGAGAGAAAAGTTGGCGTCGGAGAGCGACTGCTTGCGCATTGATACCGTTGATGATGTCGGGGGTCGGGTTCTTGTAGCAAGCGCCTTACACCAGTACAAAGTATTTACCCTCACCATAGAGTCAATATTTCTTTGCGGGAAGACGTCTCTAATTGAATTAGGCAGACTGCTTTGAATGTCGATAGTGTTACTTTCTATCAATTTACGCACGTAAAACCAAGATACAACGATTATTATTATTAAACGAAGTGAAAAACGGTGAAAATGCACCGGAAAGTGGGTTCATCTTTGCCAACAAAGGTGCCTGACTCGATTTCTTCTTTCTCGCTGAGGAATTTTCACAGTACACGTACGGACGCCTGATTAGGGCAGGGAGACTGTACTTTTGTATGGGAGTGTAAATGTTCCCGTACTGGTGTTAGGCGCTTGTGTTCTTGTTGTTTAATCCTCTTTAATCTTCATCGGACACCTCGAGCAACCTTTGTACAAAAGGAATATATAGGCGCGCGTGTCATCCAGTTTGAATTCCCGCGCATTTGCAGAGCAGTGCTTTGTATTATCGGTGGTTTGAACATGAGAACACGTTTTGTGCGAATATGAAACTGCAAAAGTCGAGGAACACGGTGTTTCGTTTATTTTGTGGCTTCGGCTCCAGTCGATCGGGGTATTAAGGAGGCCCTTTTCGCGTGTCCTGCATGTCCATGGACACGAAAATGTTCTGGGCTGTTTCTTCAATCGATCGCCGCATAATTTCCATTACCGGCGTCTTCACCAGTTTTATCCAACTAAAACGCCAGTATTCGACAAGCATTAGCGCATCGTTTTCAAATTTTGCGCGCCCAGTTCAGTCTGCCGAAATCCTGAAATACTGCTGTAACAATTGCACGGGAGGTCGAATTGTATCGCGCGTCGCCTATTGTAGTTTGAACATCATGCTGTTTTTATTCTTCGGTGGACGCCGCAGCGTGTACCGTGCTTGGTGCGATTGCTACTCCGTTGCGTCTGCGTAATGGTCTCATGCGGTTCGCTCGCTGCCACATCCACTAATATTTTCGTTCTTGCATACAGTCGTACGAAGTTTGTATTGAAGATGTCGCTGCCACTATGTGGCGCTCTGATTCAGTGGCGATTCAACTCTTTTGTACTTTCTTCACACCCAAGCTGTAGAGCGCACGAAATGACGTTAGTGATGCGATAAATCATGTGCCTCTTGATTGACGCATTACAGTGTACAACGCAAGACATAATAGACATCTTACTTCGCCGGAACGCAGAGATGGCATCTGGAGCCCAGTTTTTGAGCTGATTTCTCGCGGTTGGACCGAAGAGAGTCATGGACTAGGCCGAGCTGTTTTTTCGTTCTTTGNTGGACTAATATGCCATAACCGATGCGTACAATCCGATCTGGGCAGTTTGCTTACGGTAGTAATCGACTATCACGACCATTTGCTGAAATGATTTTCTTTACTACTTTTCATTATCGTATACCTCCTATTGCAGGTCACATGTGTTGCGATAAGGATTTGGAAAAGGCTATGATGGGCGCGTTGGGCGGCGGTGATTTGCTGGCCGCAGCCGGCGCCATCCAGAAGAGCGCCGAGAGCAAGTTGGGCGGGAAATTCGAAGCAGTCGTTGCGCTCGACGACTTCGCCTCGAAAAGTCACTTCAAGGACGGCAAGACTTGCAAAGTTGAGATGGGCGGCAAGACTGCGATGGCTTGGCAGCCATAAATCACCACCACCACGCGTCGAATGCTCTCAGCCCTCGATGGCTATAAACTTTGTTCACCTGCGACGATCTGCTACCTTGCTCTGATTGGCGTCAGCATGCGCGCCCACTTGCGATAAATATTAATCGTTCGCACACATTCGCTCTGTCGTGCCCTACATTTGTTGCAATGTTCACACCTCTTCTGGCGGCGAAATAAAAACTCTCTCCGTGCGCTTATTGAGGTCATTCTCGTAGAGACTTTTAGGAATGGCGAGCGGCTGGCAGAAGAAGAGATCAACAATCCGGATTTATTATCCGCAAAAAGAGAGCGATTGTCGTTTCACGGTAGTTCTCCGATTTCTCTCCCGTTTGTCGCGTCTTTTTCAACCCGTGAAAATGTTGGCATTAATTCGCAGTCGACAATGTCCCCCCTTCCCCCCTACCGGACCGTTATCAATGGCGCGACGGTGGACGGATGGAAATTTCATTGCCGCTGTGTCATCGGCAAGTCGAACGGCAAAAGTGTTCAACCCAAATTGGTCCACCAACCGGGTCGGCGCGACTGTCCGTCGGAACACGAGTCGGCGTTGATATTGGGAGGGTCTTACACTCCGTCACCTAACATCACTCTCTGTCAACAGCGCCCATTGGTATGGCCCTATCTAACGCGCTTCTCGCCATCGTCGCCGTCGCGTCGCGTTGTGCTGCCGATCGTCGAAAGCGGCGGCAACGACGCATGTTACCTGAATAAAGGCGGTTCGTGACGATTTATTTCTCGACCGTTGTTTACTTGCAATCGTTTAAATTGTCAACGAGGCCGATGTTTGAGCGGGATATTTTTGCTCGTCGAAAGCGATAGTCTGCGGCAAGAGCGTTTGGATTGTGCATTCAATAAATCTCGATTTGCCGCGCGCTGCGGGATGACACAGAGACCGATTTGTTCAATTGCCCTAGATTTCGGTTTCTCTAGCTCCGTGCCTGGCGTCTTGATCGGTTCGGCGAATGAGAATGCAAATCGTCAAATGGCCTAAATAGTGAACGCAGTTTTCGCTCAAAGAATTGTCATGTGAAAGAAATCAACCGATCGACAAATGCCTCCTTGAGCTCGCTTTCCTTTGCAATCGGGCCCGTATTATTGAACATAATGTTTTCGTGTCAGTGTTTTTTACAGAGCAACCTCAAAATCCAAATTCGTAAAAATTCTCCAACCTCAGTTTTTTGGCGAAAGAACTATTCCATTAAACCTGAATATAGTGCTTTTGTTAACGTAATTGGACCATTCAGGTCACATGTGTTGTGATCACGCTCTGGAGTCGGCGATGATGTCGGCGATTGCGAAAGGAACGTTGCTGGCGGCAGCCGGCTCAATCCAGAAAATGGCCGAGAGCAAGTTTGGCGGGAAATTCGAAGCGGTAGTAGGACACGATGATTTTGCATACAGAAATCACTACAAAGATGGCAAAACTTGCAAAGTGGAGATGGGTGGCAAGTATGCTCTCGCCTGGCAACCTTAATTGATAACGATTTATGACTTTTTGCTTCTAGTGATGAACAGAGATTGGCAATGTCGGTGGGGCTGAATGCTTTTAATGATACTCAACATTCTGCTAGGAAAATTTTCGTTCAAATTCAGACGGGTTTCTCTTATTTTTTTGAATGCACAAAGGGAGATTCATCCTTTACTTTGTGCATTCAACTAAATTTTTCGACGCTTGCATCAGAACTAAATATGAGTCCATTCCCACGAATATTTCTACCTCACGGACTATNAGATCATCCTTTACTTTGTGCATTCAACTAAATTTTTCGACGCTTGCATCAGAACTAAATATGAGTCCATTCCCACGAATATTTCTACCTCACGGACTATTTTGTAATCGCTCAGTCTCTGCGGCAAACTCCACCCCCGTTGACAGCTCAGTTTCATCAATTACATAGCGAATTTTCGCCAATCTCTGTTGTTGCTGGTTTTGTGGCTGTGCAACCGAATGAGTGTGCTGCGCACCCAATATTACACATGGATCTGTTGGCGCAGTCAACCAATGATTTTGCTTTTTCTGCCTTGCATTCATAATGTACATGCTGATGAAACGGAAAATAAATTTCTAAATGTAATATGCGTGAATTACAGAGCACGAAGACTAATGTAAAATTCAGCGCTTAACGCTGTTTGCAACTGTGCGGCATTCAGTGCAAATCGCATTCCAGAGTTACATTTCTCAAATTGCTCAAGTCGCGATACTCTCATTAATAAAGGGCAATCGATAATCGCATCATGAAGATCTCGTCCATGCACGTCGGAGGACACGGATGAGCGAAAAAAATTAGGGTCAAGCCGCCTTATCTGATCGCATCTTGTTGTTTGGACGAAAGTAAGCTGACAAAGACGGGCCGCGCCGAGCAGCTGCCAATGAGAAAATGGGTTTGCTGTGAGGAGAGTGGAATTAGGAAATGGATTGAGCGATCCGATGATGGTTTTGAGGCGAAAGAAGAAAACGGAGAGAACCTGCTGTGCCCGAATGAGGTCGACACGAAAAAGTCTTCTTGTTGCGCGATTTACGACGCCTGAAATGGCGTCTTCCATTTGGGAAGGGGGCGGGGTGCAAACGTCCGTTGACGGGCGATCCTCCAAATCGGCGCGACGGTGGCCCGAATCTCCCTTCCGTTCAAATCGCCGCCGTCTGCCCCGTGCCCCGACATCTTGACACCGACTGCTCTCTCTCTCTCTCTCTGTCTTGCTCTCCCCGCCCGTCTTCAGTGTTTGTCCTTTGCGACAGCGAACACGGCGACAAAGTGAACGTCATGTATCGACTTGTCATTCTACTGATGGCTGCTGCCATCGTGACTGGCACTGTTGATCGACGACGACTCCACGATGATCCTGGTTATACTGGCGACAATGGTGAAGTGGTCAACACGGCGCCAGCGGTAAGCGATGGTGACGCAGCAGGCGCTGTAGCCGCAGTACCTGCAGTACCTGCGGCACCCGCGGTATCTGAAGCACCCGAAGCACCCGCAGCACCCGAAGGGCCCGATGCGTCCGCGGCACCCGCAGCACCCGAAGCGCCCGAAGCGTCCGCAGCACCTGCAGCACCCGAAGCGCCCGAAGCGTCCGCAGCACCCGAAGTACCTGAAGCACCTGTCGGCTCAAGTGATGGACACAATCCTGAAGCAGAGAATCCGGAAGAACCGGCTGCGGGAGCCGCTCCAGCCGATGGAGAAGGAGATAACGCAGAGCTGAAGGTGGAACGGACGCAGTGGGGTCCAAATGTTGGCACGGGTGAAAATGGCGAGCTTATCAATCCTGGGACAGGAGTTGCTCCCGTGCGACCTGTTCCAGGTGTTACTCCCGTGCGACCTGGTCAAACCGGACCGATTCCCGGCTGCTACATCAACGACAGTGGTACGCAGTCTTCATTTTTGCTCTCTTCTCGCTTTCGTTTAACCAAATCTTAAAGCAACGCGTTATTGTAGCGTTTTCCCAGATGTACGCGTTAGGGATCGAGAAAAGTATTAAGACAGTTCGGAAACTTGGCAGATTTTAATATAAACTCAAAAGATGCATAGAACACAATGTCCCGATTAGATCAAGAATGTTCTCAACTCCGTTAGATCCGATAACCCCCGTGGGATGATCGTAAATGTACTCTCGGAACAGTGAAGAAGGAATTTCACCTTAGAAGAGGTTCTGATCTTCCCAGATATAACTTCTGACTACTCATATTAAGTTTAGGAGCGATCAGTGGAAATAGCCGCGTTACCTTAGGTTTCAGTCAATTTTCGTAGCAAAACAATGGCAAAATATTCTAAGGCGCTCAATTACAACCTTTAACAGGAGCAGCGCACTTTTCTTAAAAGAACAACTTCTGATTCGGTGCACCGTTTTACCATGCCACGCACTTGCATCGTGCCACGTTAAAGCGAGCGCTTTCATTACCGTATCCCATTGAGGAACACTTGGAGAAATGGCCATCAGTAACACTGCATTCATTTATTAAAAACTATATGCTTCCATTCGAGACCCTATATCATATCATATGTTTTCTATGGTAATATTTTGCTCCAATTCCATATTGCGGGCTGTAGAGGCGGCGTGAAAAGTAAACTGGGGGTTGGTAGATAGTTTTGGCGGGAAAGTGCGCATTTTTATTTACATTTCGTCAAAAAACGCGCGAATTCGTAAATACTCGTTGTACGATGTTACAAAAAACTATTATAAATGATTTCAAACTTGCCGCACCCACGTGGTATGGTCAGAATACCGTTAATGACTATTACGTATTGGCGCGAAATGCACTTGCATGATGCCATTACGTGAACGATAGTCACTCCGAAGAATTTTCAAGTAAAAAAAACTGAATGCAGGATTTGTTTTTTCACTCAAGTATCAATAAAATGAAATTAGAACACTAATCGATTTAGGTTACATGTGCTGCAATAACGAACTGGAGCAGATTCTTCTCGGTGCGCAAGACGAGTTGAGGAAGCTTGATCCGGGCAAGTCGGATTGCAACACACTGCGCCAGGCAAAACACATCCAGAGTGCAGCGCAGAGGTACTTTGGCACTGACTTCGAGACGATCGTCGCTCTGGACGATTTCGCATTCCGTACCAACTTCCTGGGCAACATGACGTGCAAAGTTGAAGTGAACGGCAAGTTCATGCTTGCGTACGCCACTCCTGACAAGACGAAGGTCGACAAGTTCCCTATCTACCAGCCCACCACTCCACCAAATCCGTACGCTCCCCCGCCGCCACCGCTTCGACCGGACTACGGTGCCCCGCCGCCTCCACCGCCCTCCAATTACCCTCCTCCTCCGCCACAGCCTCAGCCTTCTCAGTCTTACAGTCAGCTGCAACCTGGCTGGAACTGATAGATCTGATCACTTTTGTGTACTGTACGTAAACGGCAACGAGTAAAAATTTTTCCACGATGCGTTTGACACAGAAATATCTCACGGCATTCGCAGGCGTAGCTGCACTACGACTCGCAACGCATTCCTAATGCCTCGGGTTTTTAGGGTAATCGCAGGTATTAGGACTACTCTAAAACTGTAAAAATTTTAAAGAAAAAGCAGAACCGTTGTAACCTGCCCTGATTTCATCTTGGAGTAAAAAACATAACAAAAACTACACGACATCACGAAAATAAGTTTTAAGCGCAATTTTTGCCAAAAAATAACATAATTAGAAATAATTACGTCTACTTTTAACAGAAAAGGCGCGTCGTGGTGACCTGACCACTATTTCTGTTTCTCAAAAGCTCAGTCGTGTGCAGCGAGATCGAATCATGAACGCTTGAGATACAATAGAGCTCAGTGGAGTGCAGTATTTCAAAAAGCGAATCGATGATCTCCTCTCCAAATCTGATTCAAGGAATGTTCAATAGATCTCATTCAACTTCATTGAACTTTCCATAAACATTATAAAAAAACAATGAAAACTATCTTAGTAACTTTCCATGAATAAAATTTAGAGAGTGCCTAAATATCAAATAGTGTCGCCCACATAACAACGGGGCGTGTCTGTATCCTATGCTTAACGCCTTCAAGCCTAACTGAATATCAGAATCTTGAAAGGGTTCACATGAAGGAATTAGGATACTCGCAAGGAAACATACAAATAATACGCTTGGCCTGAACTATGGCAACAGTTCATTCACTCAAGCTGACCCGGGTCAATTTGTGCTATTTCCTGTACAGTTTTGCAATTAGATCAGAAACTGTAGTGATTCAAATCAAACGTTGCCATACTTTCATTCCGAAACATCAACATCCTAATTTCATTTGAGGCGGCTCGGTCAAAAGCATATGACACTCATGCGCATGATATTGGCGGTAGAAATTATAAATATGTAAAGGCACCAAAATGCCCAAATAACATAGAATAAGCTGTTATCGTTGCTGGGCAATGCAAGCTGCTTAAAATGCACAAAATGACTAAAATTTTATCCGTTAGTTTGACGCTGTATTCTTTGACAATAAATTATCGGTAACTGTGGCGTGTTTCCATAAATAGACACGAACATCTGCAACAACTACTATCATGTACATAGTTCATCTATGCTTTCTGAATTTTGTAAAGGCCGATGATTCAGTAATGAAGATTGTTGCTGTAACTTACGCTTTCTCATCGCCTTTACACATATCGCTGTAACTGTTTTGTACGGAGACACGCATTTCGGCTTTTTTTGCTCTACGGACGGTAATGAAGTATCGTTGCAAGGTCCTGAGGAGTGCAGTCAATATGCTGACGTAAGCAGATTTGCTCATGCCAAAATAAATCATTTCTTACCATTCAAATTTTTAATTAATAGCAGTTTACTAGATTTTTTGGAAATTTTGATCAAGTACGGCAATTTTGCTTAATCGAAAGTAAAGGTTTGTGCACAAGCTTGTGCAAAGGCCTTTATAGTGTGTCCGTGGAAAGGAAGTCAGATAAAAAAATGCCTTTCTCTACTGTATTTATAACATTTATTGTAAAAGTTGCATAAAGCCGACGATTGTGTTAACCAAGAAAATGTCAAAATAACTTTCAAACTGACGTCCGTCATTTGCATTTCGATCCCTCGTCCCCTTTTCGGAGCTCACGCTTTCAGGCCTGATTGCAGTTGTTTCTCTACACAGCTGGCATGTTATTCGTGCTGATATGTACAAGCTCGTTAGAGGTAATTGGAGTGACGTCAAATTATTTAAGGTTTACGTTCATTTTCACGCGATCTTTGTCAAATTGAAATCAGGTGCCAACTCTGATTAAATTACAGAATCCCGTGGTACGCGACGAGCGATGACGCGCTGGGAAGTTAAACGCGTGAAGGAGTCGACGTCCAGTTTTTCTCTCCATTGTAGTCCGTCATCTTACCCAATCACTGCTGACGTCAGCAGCGCCTTGTTCCTGTCGAAAGTCTTGATACATTGCATCACCGTTGTGCATGTTTGGGTGGCACAGATCGCGCCCCATCGTGGACGAATATCCACTGGGCCGCGTGTTAAACAGACAAACAGTTTCGTCATCATGTCTACACCCTGTGCGTCGCGTAGATTCGCTTAATGGGATAAAAACTGCGAATGGCACACATTATCTGAAGTTTCGTTCAAAACCGAAAAAGCGTTTGACCAAATAAACAAGCATAGTCACAATAATGCCTCATTTCTTGAATACGCACATTTCCTTACAACTGCAGCAGGAACGGCACAATTTTATTTAAAACTTTTTTGTTCGGCGCTGTTATATTAATCAGTCAATAGCTGTGACGTCGACTATAAGTCAGCGCAACACTGTTAGTTCGCGTAAAATGATATCTAATGATGCTCAAATAATATTTAAAGGAGTAATAAATAATTTAAGGTCGCAATCCCAAATGGAGTAATGATGGCATAAAATGAAACGTGCGCAAGTTACAAAATTATTCTAACCTTGACCTGGTTGGTGAGAGGTAAAGCTTTAACAAAGTGAAAAACACTGATCATCGGAGCAGAAGCGAACATATTTTTGAATTTCGTTTTTGCTTTTACACGAATATAAAAGTTTGAGTATTCTTCAATTGAATTCAGCTGTTTAATAATTCTACTGAGATTTAACATGCTTCTGTAAGACATGACTGCGATATAGTAAGAGAGATATATGCATGCGTTCATCGTAACACTGTTTAAAATGCAATTTTCAGACAACTTTGACGCACATCCTGGACGGTACGGTAATTGCTTGAAAGAGCATGCTCTTTAGCGATGATTTTTGCTCTGAAGCAAATGCAATTTGAGAGCGTCAAACAGCCGAGCGTGCTGTGAAAGCCAAATCGAAAAATATGAGCATGTGGACAGCGCTGCACGCGAAATCGGAAAAAAAGTGCTCTGCGGCTACGGTAACGCAATCCATACATTATCGATTTAAATATTTTACGTCACGCTGCCCTCTAAGCGCATTACCCAGCGCTTTGTGCAAAGAACTGCTAAAGGTCACGCTTTGCGGACTTTCAGCAAGGAACATTGTTCAAATGTTTGACCTCGAAGATCGAAATCTACAGTCGGGAAATGTCGCTCTCATTCGCACGCCAGAACGGTTCTGCGCGCGGCGTTTAGAAAATCCCTTTGCAGCAGCAGCGCGGGGCGATAAACGACATCGACGGCGCCCGGAAGCGAGAGACCAGCGCTCTACCTTGTGTCGACTGTGCGTCGGTTTTATTGGCACTTTGTTTGCACGCGCACTGTTTGCCCAGTCCTTGCTGGTCGGGTGACATCGACGGCGTTGTCCGCTCTCGTCGCAGTCACAGTTACCGGCGTTGACGGACGTCGTTCATCGGAAGAAGAAAGCCAGCGGCGCCGTTGTGAGAACGACCGGCTTGGTCGACTGACGCCCGAACGCCAACCGCCAGCGGCCGATGAAAGAAGCCGCGAGTGACTGACCGATCCGCAGACGACTCGCGCGTACCGTCCCCGCTGAGGGGCAATAGAGGGCAACTCGTCGCAGGCCGCTGTGACGTCATATGAGGAGAACAGGTTGGCCGACGACGACGACCGCCGTGCCGCCCGCCCACTCCCCTCTCTCTCGCGCTGCCTTCGACGTTTTGCCCAGCCGACCGCCCGACTGTGGCCGGTGAGGCGCGCGTGCACAGGATCTTTCATTCCACCGCGACTTTCAGTCTGTCACGCAGACGGTTTGGGTGAATTTTGGCTGAATCGTCTCTCCGCTTGAAATCGTCGCCTCTTCGACCGCGCTAGTCGCGAATCATGCCAATCAACTCGACGATATTCGTCTACATTGTCTATTGATCGGCGCTTCTCCACTTTGCGATACTTCCTGTCGACTGTACAGACATTATGAGGCGATTGTTTGCTATTGACGCGGCGATGGTCGTCTTGACCGCCATGGTCACGATCACAGCCGCACAGGTCGACTTGCCACTCGGCGGATATTACTGCTTCGTCCGATGCGTTGCCAAATGCATGGATAGCACGACGGTAACTAGCAATCTTGATAGAGGACAGAATAATACCTTCCTTTTAAGGGAACGCTGCCGGCGTGCAGCAGTCAGTGCTCGAAATATAACAGCAATACGCTCTGTGTAAGTTGCTTACGACCATTTTCGGTCATAAATTAAAGCTGCACATTATGTATTCTATTAATTTTTGACCACAGTATTCTTTTGCGCCGTAAATTATCGTTTCGCTTTATGTCGGCCGCTACAGGATCGCCGTTTCAATTTTACGCCTCAGACGACCAGAGTTATATAGTTCACCGTCGTGTTGAAGTGTGTAGCGTAGCCCGAGGCGGAGATATCGAATGATTCACCGCTGTAGCCGATCAGGGCCACCCAACCATCAGCCGCCAGTCACGACAGCCGACTATTCTCGCATTCTTGACTACGCACTGACGCGTTTAAATTGCCTACAGCTTTAGTCGTCTTATTGAGTCAATGGCCTTTTGAAACTAAAGGCGTTGTTGGGTATTACTCACTCCGCTTGAGGCAATTAAAAAGAAACTGATGCCATTCACTTGAGAATGGACTATAGATTCTTATCAGCGGTGTAAGAATAGCTGGCCGCAAATCTAATCGATTAAATCGCAATTACTTTATTGCTGAGCAGTATTGTCATACGTCGCTGACGTCAGTTTGCCGTACATTACCGAATAGAAGTACTGACCACTGTTATATCTTGAGTGAGGAACGGTACAAGAGCCGAGAAAGAAATTCAAATGATTTGAACAAAAATATCAGATCACTAGAGCTTATTCCACGAAACTGCGGTAATCGCAACAATTACAATAGCAACTGCAGTATGCGAGGCGATTGATGTGTGGCGCTTCTCGCTATTATAATGATCAACAAAAGTGTTTACAAATGTGTTACGAAACAGGATCGATCCATCGCGCTTCCCCAATTGCAATCGTAGATGTCATGATTGCGGCAATTTTGGGAAACTGGCTCCAGATCATTTGAAATCATATTCTAATAAAAAATCTTACAAGAAGCCATCTGTCACTTTAAGGCAGCTAAATTAGTTCAATCATTTTTATCTGATATATTCCATGCAAAAATTTCTTCAGACGTCGAGCGACAGTAATTGCTGGCTCAAATGCAAGGATTTGGTTGAAGGCCTCGATCCCAGTTCGCGACCACCGCAGCCCACTAATCTTAAGGCGGTTTACCAAGAAGGAAACCTGCGACAAGTCAGCATCACCTGGGCGCCGATTCCGCTGGTGTCGCTTTATGTCCTCGAGTATGATGATCAGTTGAACAACTGGACCAATCCAAAACACAAGGTACTGTCTGTCACTTTACGGCTGATGACAAAGGTAGAAAAGAGCATTAGTTTATGGTGTTTGGTGTTTGCTGAACCCTTATCCCCTCTGTCAAGTTTACCTAAAGCGCTTAAACATTTCTCAGAATAAAATGACGAATTGAAAGTCCGTCTTATTGAACAATCCATTGGGGGTCGTATTTTTGTCATTTTGCACAAAAATTGTTTTGTGAACGAAAGCCAGGCTGTTCATTTGATAGATTAATTACTAAAGGCGAGTAGTCTCTTAATACTATATGTTAATAGACGATTTCCACTGTGCTTTGCTCGTCCAATTGATAATCTCGTTAAATGAACTTATTCTGAGGCAGTTTATCATATCATCAAGAGATTTTTCATTTTAACACATTGAAAGCGATATTCTACAATAAATTCAACTATCTTCCAGGAGCTAACAGCCCCGATGCTGTCGAATTTTACAAAGCCAGATGGCGCCTTTTGCAATCAGTACGCTTTCCGAGTGGCTGCCGTGACGGCGCAAGGCGTCAGTCAATTTTCGAAACAATTCGTTCTTGGCGTCCCGATGCCTCAGATGGAACCATCTTTGAACGTTACATTCCTCTACTCCGACGAACCATATTCATACTTAGGCAGCTATAAATCAAATGGCACAATCATCTCCGAAGTTGAGTACAGTAATCTAACGGGTAAGCTTGCTAACACTGATAAAATCAGCAATAGTTTCGATGGATGAGTATATTTGCAGATTGGCCTCTCGGAGCAAATGACATCACAGTGGAAGTGGTTGTGGCGTTAAGAGGCTGTGACATAGCCGATCTAAGCAGCGCTACGCCGACGCCACTGTTGGTAGGTCATTTTTGTAGCCCTCGTCACGGCGAATGACCGAGTAAAAATTTTGATTCAAAATGTAGTTTTCCAAGCGCCTTATTTGTTGCGTTTGGTCAGGAAAATATGATAAGAATGCTCGAATAAGGCATTTTAAAACTATTCTAAGCCACATTCAGTCTATCCACGCCGGCAGCGTGCTCCGATGTACACTTTACTGGTACAATTTATAACGTTCAGCGCGCGGGAAAATCGGTCAGCGGCTACGCGGCGGCCTATACACACTACTTCATAGAAATATTTCTGAAGCATAAATGCTTGTTTCAGAAGAGAATTCCTGGCACTAATAGGCTGACCACCACAATGCCTTCGGACATGCTGACAAAACGGTGTCAATTACTATTCTTTCCGACGGTGGTGAAAAGTGATGAATGCGACTCTCGTTACGCCCCGCCAATGAATATGTTGTTCAAAAAACTCAGTAAGTCTTAAATCAGATCCCAGCTCAAAAATGGAACTGACCGAAATAGCTGCAGCCGCGGACAAAGAATCGAAATCTTGCTTTTTCTTTTAGTAGAAATAAACTTCATATGACTGCTGAGTGATAAGGAAGGAGAGATTATCGGAAGCAGGATGAATATAATGCTTTCATTCCAGAATCTGAAATAAATATTTAGGTGTTCCTGATCATTTCATGCACGAAATGTATAAACTTATCACGACTTTGCATTCGTAGTAACTTGAAAAATCATAGAACCTTCTCATTTTTTACATTTTTCGTCCATCAAGAGCTTGCTTCTACGGAAAGAAGCTGGAATTGGAGATTCCATGTATCGAGCGTATGTATTTGAGCAAAAATTATTTTATTTATGATTTCGTTTAAGAACTGAAGTAGAGCTACGCCATTAAACGAGCGTTTTTTCAGCCTGCGAAACCGTGGAGAATTCCAATTGCATGGTCGAGGTGAAGCGTTTGGATCCGCTCTGCGGCCAAATAACCGATTTCAAAGCGAATCTGCTCAACCCGGATAAAGTCGATGTCAATGATCCCGCTGCGATTTTGTCCGCAGCGGTTAGCTTCAAACCCCTGAGCAGGCTTAGCATCAACAGGAAACCGCTCTACTACATCTTGCTTTACGGTGACGCGACGCCGTTCGAAACACCTGATCAGAGTGCTCTGCGAGGCGCCAATATGAGCAATGTGATCGGAAATGTCACCACCTGCGACGGCTTGCAATTCAATGAAACGTGCGACGTGAGTCGATATGGTCGCTTATTCATACTCTGTTCCGATGGAAAATTATTAATTTAATATCAGCTATATCATATCATTCCACAGTCAATAAATTATATAATATCGTACATTTATAGTTTCATGTCTTTCTGTGTTCGTGGATTAATGATGCGATAACGACCTGTCATCGTCGATCTATGATATCGTATATTCTTTTATCGAAAATTATTTAAAATAACCAATTACAAAATTGTTTTTCGATAAGGTTTAGAAAAGCTCATAGACTGTACAATCTTTGGCAAATTTATTTCAGTTTATATGCTTTCAGGGCAATGTTACTACCGCAGTTATCACTGGCATTAAGTTCGATCAACTCTACGCTGTGATGGTCTGCGCAGTTTTGGACAAGAACTTCCTCTATATACCGCCCATCGACCCAACGGACGACAGAATGAACAGGATCAGAACCGAAGAAATGATTTTTAAATCCGAAGGTATCAAAAGAAAAAAGAAACGCTTTCTAGTGCGATGCTCGAAGTTGTCTGCATGTCGCAAGAGTCGTGTCGTACCCACAACGTACTGAGATTTTCCGCTTTTGATACAGGTGCAAAAATAGGCTTATTTCCAATGGAGTCAAGGCGTCACTCCGTGTTTTTATATTATGCTAAATCCTACAGTACGGGCAGCAGACACGGGCTAATCGCGCGAATGTTGAGTCGGGCGAGATCGATCCAGTTGTAATGGGTTTGTTCATAGTCTTACTTATCGGCTCTGTAGCTAGTTTTATACAATAAATCATCATCCCTACCCCATATGCGCTTATTCAGATTCAGCTAAGAATTTGAAACAGTTTTCGGAACATGCGACGCAATTATTGCTTTTTTGTCAACAAAACGAAATCGAATCGAAGCTGCCTCTAAACGAAATAAGCATCAATATTGCGAAAAGTTTACTATAGTAAAGTATCTTATGTCCTCCTGTTCTCATCTTATGATATCGCCGTCGGTAACTAAACTGCAGCCGTCAGCGCAAATGACGCGTCTATTAGACTTAAATTGCGACCCGTACTGTAATGCATCGAGGATGTTGACTGCGATGTGGGACTAATCGCGTCGTCGCGCTTTTTAGACTACAGGCCTTCGAATACGCCGTTGATATTGAGCATTACAATTCCTCTGCTAGTGGCTATTATCGTCGTAATCGTCGGCATCATTTTGTGCTGTTGGAAGAAACAGCGCCAGCAGAAGGCTATGATGGACTTGAAGATGATTCAGATGAAGGACGAATTTGAGGCGCGCTACACGGATTTGCCGAAAAAGTTGGTCGCTTTTGAAGTTGCTTACAACCTACCGCGTGTCTGTCAACTCGTCGGCTACCGTAATTGGAGCCGCAATGTTTGCGTGGGACGATGCTGAGTACTCTGGTAGAATAAAGAGCAGCGTGAGTGGGGGTGGGAAGGAGAGGTGAGCCCGCTGTTTGGCAACGTGCCTTTATTCCCACTCTGGAAGTAACGCGGGCGAAGATCCTACTTGCGTCACCCTTTTTTACGTGACAGCGGAGAAAAAAACGGGCAGGGCGCGGGGAAATGTTTATGAAGGCTAGATATACACCGTTGCTCCATATTCGACTAAAAGAGGAGCGCTTTCAGGAACGACATCTGGGAACTGGAACGACGTAATCTGATCATCCACCAGGATAAGAAGCTCGGATCGGGCGCTTTCGGCGCCGTCTATTTGGGTAAGAAAGTTAGAACCTATATTGCCCTGAAGAATTACATTTTTGTCCGGAAGAATTACGATGGCACTAGCGTTGTTATGCCCGATTCGATTGTAATGGTTTGCAGGCCGTATAATTGGAAAGGCAGCGGGACACAAGGACGCCAATTCGACGTTAGGCGTGAACTTGATGCGCGCCGAAAATTGCGATGTGGCCGTCAAAATGCTGCCCGGTAAGAACGTCCGCTCGTTCCTTCCAGTTGCCTAGCGCAAATAGTGGGGCCAGTGCCACCGTCATCCACGCTCTACTGCTGCAACTGGTTTCTGTTGTGAGAGGAAATAAGTGACGTCGCTCGCTTGCACTTCGCCAAACTTTAGTGGCGCTGATTATTGCTCAATGAACCTATTCAGACTCCACTTTCGCCGCTCGCATTCGCGAGGGGGCACTCCTATGTCAAATGCATAATTATACGCGGCTTCAACCCTCCGTGAGGTCCAACCGCGCCCAATCGCCCCCAATCGCGTACAATGCGGTCAAATTATTGTCGGACGCAACGACGTGCTTCAACGATCTGTCGCCAGCGCCCTCGTCCTAATTTTTTTTAAACCGCTGTTTACCCATGGGGATTGTCGCAGATGGATGCAGTGGTGAAGAGATGTTTTAACAGATTTTATCGTATTATATCAATTGGAACCACGCCGAAAACGAGCGATAAAATCAGTCGGCATCGAGTGAAGGCGCGTTGAATTTTTCCAAAACATTCACATGTGGTTCAAACTTCAGGAGGGGGAAGTGAACATTTGGACCTTTTGGACGAAGCGAGCGAGCAGTACTCAGGAATTGTGACGTAAATTTTATTTCTTTGTCCCACTACACGCAGTGATGCACACGCATGACGCGAATGTTCAGTGATCAACCGCTGACGTCACACGACAAAAATACCATCGCAGGCGAAAATATGACAGCAATCTTTGTTGCAGAATACGCGGATGATATGTCGAAAAGCGAGTTTCTGAAAGAGATTACCCTGATGAAGAGCCTCGGCTATCACGAACGCATGGTCAACATGCTNATGAAAGCAATCTTTGTTGCAGAATACGCGGATGATATGTCGAAAAGCGAGTTTCTGAAAGAGATTACCCTGATGAAGAGCCTCGGCTATCACGAACGCATGGTCAACATGCTCGCTTGCGTAACCGATAGTGAACCTCTATGTCTGGTCGTAGAGTACTGCTCGAGTGGAGATCTGCTGCACTTCCTCAGAGATCGTTGCAAGTACATGATGAAGGTATTTAGTATACAAATTGCCTAAATTCGACACTTTTCCAATCAAATTCAGTATGCAATTTACACAATTATTATTACAGCAACACTGTTCTGTTCTAACCAAGAAATGCGGGGTGTTTCTGATTTGATAGCCTTGATTTGTATTCTGATATACTATTGGACGTTTTAATAGCTTTATTAAACTATTAAAACTATTTCAGAATTAGATAATTAAAAGCTTTATAAAATAGGTTCCTATTTGTCAACAAATTTTGCACATCTTGCGTGATAAAAGCGATAACTGGCAAATGACTATACATTTTGTAAAGCCATAAACCATAAAAGTCAGCAAAATGTTTTATTATTTTCAGCTGGACGATTTGGGTATTGACTACAAAAATCCCTCAGAGGATGACCAATTTGATCCTGACATGGTCGTCACCTTGAAGCAGCTGCTCATGTTTACAGTACAAATTAGCTATGGCTTGGTAAGATCGCATTCTTCGCGTGTAACAAAAGGAGATTTTTATCTTATTGCTGTTTTCAGGAATACCTGAGCCAGAAGGGATTCATCCATCGCGACGTGGCGGCCAGAAATGTTCTAGTGCACGATTTAACCGAAGCGAAGATTGGCGACTTTGGTTTGTGTCGCTACGTTTACGCCGACAGCGCCAACTACAAAAGTAAAGGCGGTCGACTGCCGGTCAAGTGGATGTCTCCCGAGGCGATAAGACATTACGAATTCTCGACAAAGTCTGACGTGTAAGTAGTTGCAAAAAAGACACGTGCATTGGGTATTGGAAGGATTTTGTTGAGTTAATTTAAAGGGCAGGGTCCAGTTTGATTTTGGAGAGTGTTCAACTTGACTTGGAAAGAGTCCAAGTGAAAATAATAAATGAAGATAAGCCATTTATTAAGCTAATTATGGCTACCCTTTTCAAAAGAGGATCGTCAACATGAGAAGTGAAAATTCTTCGGGAAGTTTTACTTCAAGCGCCAGCCTGCCATTCCCCTAAAAACCCCGGAATTTATGCACATTTCTGCTACGAATAAACGAAAGCGACAGTCGTAGAACGTTTATGTTGATTGCAGCTGGTCGTTCGGCATTCTAATGTTCGAAATAGTTACACTTGGAGGATCGCCCTATCCAGGAATTCAGCCCGACGACGTCCAGGATCATCTCGAACGCGGGATGCGCATGGATCAACCGGATAACTGCCCGGACGACTTGTTAGTCCATTTCATTTTTCGATATAACCTGGGTCAAAATTACTGACCGATTTTGCATCGCGCAACAAAATGTCACCAAACAAAATGTAAATGGGGTGTCATCCACTTGCGCAAGTCTCGAACTATCGCATGGAGTGATTTATGCTCAAAATTTGAAATGGATTTTTGTACGACATGCACAACAAATGTTGTGTCGTATTTGTGTTTTATTTGGCAGAACGTTATAACGACACAAAAACCACCGTTTACACATGACTGTCTAACGCAGTCAATAGCTTTTGTGTGGTGTTTATACAGCTGTTGCAAGGACATATGCTGTGATTTGCAACGAATTATTTGAATCTGAAAGAGCCCTGGGGTCGATTTCATAAATCTATTGCAACTGCAGAATTACAAGCGCGGTGATTGATCATTTTTTTGGTAATTTTGGATTTTATGACCATGCTTACAGTTGCACAGTTCTGCAACTGCCATAGTTTTCTGAAACTGGCCGCGTGCATGGTTGAAGATAATCGCCACGGGCAATCGTAATTTTTAAACGAGTATCTTCTCTTTCAGCTATCGAGTAATGAAGCGCTGCTGGGAATGGGAGCCGACCGACCGACCGGAATTCAGCGATATCCGCCAGAAGTTGGCGGGACAGTTGGAAGAGGTCACCGAGGCCTACTCGTATCTGACGCTCAACGCCGAGCGCGACTACTACAACGTCAACGAGTACGCCGAGAACGCCGACGCCAACAAGGTCAATCAGCAGTCATCCGATGGGCAGCAGGTCAAAACCGCCCGCTCCTACGCTTTCCACCCCCCGAGAGCCGCCGCACCAAAGCCCTCCCAGCCTCATTCACCTCTGCGTGAGGTCGACAGCGGTCTGGACAATGACAGTGTCCACTCTTGCACTCCACCGGCCAGCCGTAAGCGGACAGCCGAGTCGACAAACTCCGACCAGTTGCTGATGACTCCAATCGAGGAACGCCGATTTAACCACAACAACTTTTTCGACAATAAGCTACCCGTGGTTGAAGAAGTGCGTGGCGGCATTTTCAACTCAGGCTTCCAGTACAGCATTGATGATGACGGTGCGGCAATAAAGATGTAGATGCCAGTGCGCACCGATTGACAGTAACGTTTTTTGCGGGTACAAGTGTAGCATGAGTAATGTCATTAAATTCCTTCCTTGCTACGCGTAAAAGCAACTTGCGCAGCTACGACCGTAAGCTCATTGTTCCCAAGTGCTTCTACTTATAACATATATTCTAAATAGTACGGGCAGTATTTTGGAAGCTGCCAGATTCGGGTAGGAAGTACTTTGATCCGCACACAAAATGTAAACTCACGTACTTCCTATTCAGGGTTGCTAGCTTCGAGAATAAGCCCGTTTTGTACATTTTTCGCAGTCTATGTCACGGCCGCCGACCGAGTTAAAAATATCAGCGCCACTCGGCTGTTTTATGCAAATTTTTGTGCATTTATCAACGAGTACAGATTAATTGTAGCATTATTGCTATAACGAGTGATTGTTTGGTGCTGAATCTAGTTAAGAGGTCGCCGGCTGTGACGCGAACGTGTTACTCCAGTTGTTGTGATGAAGAGATACGAACTGCGATAATTTGTGTGTACCTATCCTTGGCGCATAAAATAATAAGTATTCCATGATTAGACATTATCTAGGAATTCTTATCCCCACCTATGTGATCGTTCCGATTCCTTCAGTCTGAATAATAAATATAGAAAGCAACTCAGTTTGAACTCCCGCGTGATTCGGGAAACATGTAACATGTGATGATAGCGGTGGCGAGCGCACGAAATATGAGCCAGCATATTTTATTAAAATTGCTGAACTTACTGTAAAATAACACTCTTTGTTCATCTCAAAGATCATAATATGACATTGATTACGATATTTTTATCACTATTATTTGCAAGTTTAAGTGTTGCATTGCAAATAGCAACGGCGCTTGCTAACTGGCGGTAGACGAAATTTCCGCTTGAATTTCAAACTTTGCGCGTACATACAATTAACTATTCCCAAATTGCACGGGGAAGATCAAACAGAGTTCTACGTTCCGCAAATGCCCTACCGATTCTAGGCATGTCTTCGCGCTTATGACTTGTTTTATGAACAGAATGCCAATTTTAGCCAATAATATTCGAGACATTTACACGTGCAATTTTGTACAAGCCAATGTCAAACGTTGCGAAAGTATAAAATGGAAAATCGTCATCGAATGTCGAAAACGATGAAAATGCAAATACTTCTGCAATGAACAACGTATCGATAGCGTCACCCTGAGAAAAACGGACAAAGAATAGAAAATTAAAGCGCTTTTTTTCAATCACACGCGTGACTTTTCCAACGACCGACGGGCTCCTTAGGACCGAACTGTACTTTTGCTGCACATCGAATGCCGCATAACGTCTTTGCGAGTGGTGGAGTTTATAGTGATTGTACGGCCGCTGAAGAGTATATTTCGGCTCAGAGGTGGGCACCGGAGGGTGCATGAAGGGTAAAAGTAGGGGTTAGAGGGAGTGAAGTATCTCATAACGATGCAGTTTCCCCCTATCTATCTCGTGCTTAGCGAAAAAAGATCGTCGCGAAACGGTGAACTTTTTTGTATCCCAAGATTGCAAGGGAGAAAGCTACAAACCCATTTGAAAAGTTGGCTCCCCCGCATCCCTATGGCCACTCCAGCCGTTGGCGCAACTGAAGAATGAAGGCAAAAGCTGGAAAAGCTCGAGAGCAAAGAATTTCTTTCGCAATCCGGCTGCGAACCTCATCAAAAGATGAAAGGCGTCCGGTATTCCTGGTTCCCACGCATTCACTGACAAAAAAATGTCATCATTTAAGTGTCTAGCGTCTGAGTGGGCCTGAAGGACGCGCCCTTAAGGTGCAAGCATATCTTTGACTAAAGTGACTTTGAGTCAAAAGTAAACTATGCTTCAACGTGTGGTAAAGTGAAGAAGAGTCACTCAAGTCAAAGGTATGGGTGCACCATTAGGGCGCAGAATACAAACTATAAACTTCTACAGCGATTGACACCAACCAGTTAATGTAACCGACAGAGGTGTGCTTAACTTTCCTCAAGAAATCAATTTACATCTAACCTATTTGGCAAAATAATCAAGTTGTCAATCGCTCGGTCACATTCGTTCCATCAACATTTTTCAAAATGAAATACGCTGCAAATGAGTGTCGCAGAAAAAAACCTCTATAAAGGATGCTGCTATGCGATTATGGTTTCAGGTCTGCTGTTGGGAATAGCAATGCACTACAGTATTTCGCCTTAGTATGAAGATGTCGTTTCAAGTACTCATAATCAAAAGCACAAGAGAGTTTTTTGTTGAAGGCGAGAGTGTGAAGAAACGGGAACATAAATGAACATTATTCGCAACAAAAATGGACTATAAACGGATCACTGGCATACAGTATCAAAACGCAATACTGAACATGGAAAGTTGAAAAATGGAACCATAAAAGGGCGCAGCCTTCACGAAAAGCAACGAAACAAACAGGAACCGTATTGACACAAACGTCAAGATAAGTAATCTTTGTTCTCCGAAGAGTACGACCCAATAAAAAACATCGCAGTAAGTTGAATAAGAGGGGTCGTAATCTTAGGGAGCTAATCTTGACATCAGCAAATAGGACCCCATTATCGAGGGCCTTAGTTTCCAGGACGCCATTGACGAGGGTCCCAGTTTCCAGCGCTCCATTATCAAAGAACCAGAAACGCGCAGACACGACCAAAATGCAATGACTATTATCTCATTCGCTCGCTCGCGATGAAATCGGATCAATCATATACAGGGCTCGGGATGAAAAATTTTGAAAAAAAGAAAGATTTTGACAGAGAAAAAAGGACATTTTCCAAAAGACCCAAATATCTGTTTAAAATAGATGCTTGGGTTTTTTTCCAAAATTTTGACCTGTTTTAGAAATTTCGGCCTTCTTTTTCATCAAAAAAGACATTCTTTTTATAAAGGACAATTCTTTTATAAAGGACATTTCTTTTATAAAGGACATTTCTGTTTAAAAAGGACATTTCTGTTTAAAAAGGACAATTCCGAGCCCTGATCATATACCCAAATAGAGATGGGACTCGTCTTCCTCGCGTAGTCAGCTCATCATATCCGACACCGAGGCGACGGGGGCGAGGCTCCCGTTGGAGGTGGCGGAGGGCGACTGGGTGCCTTTGAGCACTTCGCCCACTTCGCGTCGGAAGACGTTCAAGTTCTGCGTGAAGCGGTCCTTGTTCTTGACGCTCAGGTTGCGCTCGACGCCGTCCATAAGGGCGACGAAGCACTGGTCGAGGGCCGCCTGCTTGCCCTCCGGCTGTGACTGCACGGCGGCCAGCCGCACCTGCGCGAAGTACTCCTCCTGCAGCAGCAGCAACCCCAACAACGGTCGCGACATCGACCACTGACACCGACACTCTTCGAACATCACGATGTTCACGATCACCGATAGCATCTGAAGCCGACAAAACGTGCTTATCATATGATTCGCGCCAAATTCGAATCGAATTCATTGCTGGCACTAATATGTATTTGTCAAAGCTGCGACTCGTAACATCTTTTCACAAAGTTATGAAATTCCTATTTGCTAAATTAATACGCTCAATCGTTGGTGACACGAATTGTAATCAATGTCTTCCTTGCTGTTCGTCATACAAAATTGTCAGAGATTGGGGTGGTAACAAAGAAATTATGCAACTTTGTCATTCAATTTAGAAAATTTGTCGATTTCAATAAGTGGTAAAGTTACGAAATGAAATGGTTAATTTATGAAAAGAAATAGTGATGGTTAGAAATGAAGAAAGAGAAGCGGTGCAAACGGTACCTGACGCAAAATCTCCGGCTGTTGCTCAAGCGTGCGGAGACAGTTGTCGCCTTCGGGCGGCATGGCGGCGTGAGTGCGTCCCTTGCCGGGGCGAGATACCCGTTTGTACAAGTACGACACGATCAGATCAAGAGTCGAACAGCAACCGGTGCACACAACCGTATCTAAACAATAAGAACGTTAAGCGACTGTCACGATTCGCGTCTTGTGCCCTCCCCATGTAGTCATTTAAACGTACAATAGAATTCGTTTATAGTGATCAACAAGCGATCATCATTTTTGACTGTTATAGGCGAAGTACTGACATTGAATAAACCGGTATACACGAGTTCTACCGTACTTTGTGTCCTTTAACAAGGATTACCATACCCAGTTACTTTTTGTATGTTACGATAATTGTTGTACTCTCAAAAATCCTGTAACTGCAAAACCATCTATCTCCATACTTTTAAATAACTTTTCTCTCCCATAAATTCCTATCAACATTTATCAACGCAATCTCGAGACAGCGTTGAATACGGTAAGGGAGAAAACCATTCCAACCGAGCGCAGTCAGTCCATCGTGCAGCGTCTGCAGGATGAAGACGAAAATCTGCGGTTCCAAGTTGGAGATGAACGCCAAGTGATCCTGCGCTAGACTCTCCAGCAAGTAGTAATAGTTTTGACTGAGTTTCGAGTAGGCCTGAAAATCAGGGCGAATCATGAAATGTCTGGAGAATGGATGGACAATGTGAGACGGTAATTTAAGCCAGAGCATACTTTTTGCAATTCACATGCAAATTACAAAAAGCATGTTCAGGCCTTAACAGACGAGTATATTAATGATATCGTAAACCGTAAAAGGTGTCATTGTAATTTCTCCTTTTCAGCATTTACCATTCTTAAAGGAAATATGAGACTTTGTCGAATTATTCATTACACAAAATTATTCAATTAAACCTGGAAAGCGTCTAAGATGATTTGGCAAGCGTCCAACTTGTTTAATTAAATGTTTTTATTACAGTGAAAACGGTATAAACTTTGCCTAACAAAAGCAATTTAAAAACAAGTCAAAGAGCTTACAAGCAATTCTCTTTGGGGAATGGTGAGCAGCAGCTTGATGAACATGCTGAGGGCGTCGTCGAGACAGCTGTCGCCGTAGAGTCGGAAGACACCAAAGTTGATGTAGGAGCCGCTGAGGGCGACCTTGAGGATGCCGAAGCATGCCCCTACCCCCTTATAGCGCAATTTGTACGCTTGGTCCTTAGCCACCTCGCTTATCGTCAGTATTCGGGAACCTGCAAATAATCCATATTTCAAAGATTATACACTACCTTTCATCATGATTTGTCACTATCGTATTCTGTTTCGTAAACCTGGTATTCAACATTCAATTTTGCAATTCTTGCATTCAATGGGTGGGTTTCATATCGCGTACTTTAACTAAAGTCGGACTTTACGCAATGATAAAGGATAGGCGTAAAGTACGACTTTAGCTAAAGTACGCGATGTGAAACCGGCCCAATGTCTTCAAAGTAGCGTTCTATCTGAATGCAGAGATTACGAAATATGATGCAAGGGTTACAAAATCTGATGAACGGCGGTGTAAATGACGCAGAAAACCGTCTCATTCAGCGCTTGCGGCAAAAAATAGCACAGAAAATAATCTCACCGTAAGTGCAAATGAGTTTGGCTGCCTCCTTGAAGAGCAGGATGGCGTTTGGCGACGACATTTCAAACTGCAATCGCTGCGAGCGATTCTGACAAAGCTCGTTCATCAGCTTTAGCACTGGGGTCGTCAGGTCGGCGTCGGCGTACCAGTACTCGATCGCCCGTTGAAGCAGCGCAAACAAGTCCGGGTATCTAAAGCCAACGAGGCCTTGAGAAGTTTCGACTATATGCATCAAACTTACAGCCAGTCGAAGAGCATGCCGTAAGCCGTCTTCGTGTTGCAGGCGACGGCAACCCCTCGGATATCCCGCGACAGTCCAATAACGGCGCGCTGAAACGGCAGGGAATCGTAACATTCAACACAAGTATCCTCACATAAGAACAGCAACCCCACCAAGAAATTGGGCCTTAATCCAGAAATATTAACACATACAGAAATCTCATGTTTATCCATAAAATACCACATTTAAAAACAGCACTTCCGTCCAGGTCACACTCATTCAGGAATAATATCACACCCATAAATAGAATATCAATTCAGAACAATTCAGAAAAAACCGACCTTCACTTGTTCCTGATCGACGACCGCCGAAGTAGCGGCGGTCATTTGAAATACTTTGCACAGTTCGTTCATCGCTTCTGATC
>NIUQ01001626.1:0-28555 GCA_002796945.1 Plectus sambesii
TGGTTGGACGCGCGTTGAGTGCCGTTAAACAAAGCAGCCTTCGATCTATTGTCACAAGTGGAATAGTCGATCTGACCGATGCTCCAACTGGTGAGCAACTGTTCTCCTATAGATGAAAACTGAAATTTTGGTATACACACGCTCATATCGTAATATCAAAGTGGGTATATTATGGTGCACAAAATTATGAGCATTGATACCGTATTCGTTAACAAGCTGATTCACATATTTCAGCCGATCGAGCAAAGCCATTGATGGATTCGCAGCAGAAGATTATCACTCGAGGTTGGTGACGAAATTATGTCGACATTCGCCTTTCAAACGCAGTGACATTTTCAGAGAAAAACACAAGTGCCCAAAAAATTGAAGAGGACTTCAATACGCCGGGAATCCATGATCATTCTCAGGATTTCTTCATCAGTAAGTAAAATCGTTTGTTAGAATTAAACAGCTTCAAATTAAGCGTCGGTATACGTTCGACGCTCACAAAATAACGATACTTTATCAGCTTCGTTTATGCTCCATCGTATTTTAATTTATACCTGTAATATATGCTAAGTGCTAGCCGAAATACATGATTCTTACTGGTGCTAAACTTTGCATTAGTGCAAACGACATGTAATCATCGCGTCGGGATTCAAGAAAATCAATGCCACCATCCCGCCGGGGTCCCGCAGACGTTACCGTTTGAGCGCTACCTTAAACAATTAACGTCAAGCAATCTGTCGTAATAGCACTGTCCACCTTTTTTCGCGGGAGCGCATTTCTTGACGAATGATATAAGAATTTGCACGGAACATCTAAGCAATCTGGATAACTTAATCGATCAGTGACTGTAATCCAAACTTTACATATCTCCTATTTAGAAGAACAAGCGAGTGACAGCTACTCGGCGCAGGTGAAGGTCTACAATCACGGCAAGATAATCAGCGATAACGTTGTCGATGTGCAGATGAACAGGCGTCATAAGCGCGTATTCGCCACGACGATTTGAAACCAAAGTTAGCCCTATCAGCTGATCACCGTGAAACGTCAAGACGATAAAAGCAATTTATACATACGCAGGTTATTGGCCTTGGGACAACCGCGGTCGTACTCAAATATATTTTTCATCCGCAGAGAATGCTAGAATAATCCTGCTCAAAGTCTCTGCAGCACAAATGAGCGATCGCTTAATTTTCTAAGCGCATGTACAAATATTTTGTTTAACATTCCTTATTCGCGCTCAATTGCCGGCATGTGCTTGGTGTATTGACAATTGTTGCTTATGGAAACATGTTTACTTGTCTTGTGACGGGTGTGGTTTATCACGTGAAGTCATATAAACATTATAAACTGATAGCGCCGGTGCACGCGAATGCAGTTGTATTGAGATTCACTTATACACCAGGAAGAATGATATCATTTATTTAAACCTATAGAGACGGCTTCAGTATCTTTAAAGAATGACGCGACATTTCTTTAAGCGCTGGCAGCTGGGGTGGGGCCCGGAGCGCCGTTGCGCTCACCACTGTGATCACCGTGACCGCCATGGGGGAGAAGGGCCTTCAGCTCGGCCTTGATTGCGTCTGTGGTCGTGGGAGCTTTCATGATTGTTTCCATCTTCGTTTTCTTCTCTTTCATGTCAGTGATAGTGCTGTCATCAAGGACCGCCTTGATTTGATCGTACACAGCCTTCGCTTCTGGGCTCAATGCGGCAACCTAAAGAGGGTGGTTTCTGTCAATTTGTTACTAGTCATCAATTAAAAATTGTTATTATTTGCACTTTGCAGCAATTTTCGCTCATCTTTATAAAGAATTTTGATCAAAGAGCGAAACTACTGTAGGGTTAGAAATATTCGGTGGTATTTAATTTCGGTGGTCGTCCGAACCACCGAAATCACCGAAATTTAATACCACCGAATAATTTCTACGCCTACAGTAATCGATTCTATGTCTCGCCAGGAGAAGAGCCATTTACTACGGTAATTGTGAAGGTAAAAAGAGCAGAACTAGCCTTGGCTGCTTTGGCCTCTTCCATTTTTGGCTTGACAATGGCTTCTTCCTTAGCTTGGATGTCGGAACAGTCGGTGTTGAACTTGTAGTCTTTCCAGAGATCAACCACACTCTGTGCAGTCGCACTGTCAAGACCCGCCTTCTGCGTCAGCATTTCAATTGTCGGTATCATACAAGGACGCGGACCGAATGGGCCACCATGTCCACCATGTTTACCGGCTCCATCTTTTCCACCTTTTCCACCGGGTCCACCGAATCCGCCTTGCTTTCCTTGAGGAGCGGCTTGGATGACGGCGGCCAACACACAGAGTCCAACAATGACGAGCTTCGCGGACGCCATATCGAAATTCAAATGGAAAAGGATCGGTTGAAACGTGAGAGCCAAAGGTAGCTACCGCCGCAAGAATGATACTATGCTGCTGAGTTGGAGTCTTTTTATTCTCATTTGAGACAGGTCGATGTTTGGTGGGTGCGCTGATGCGCATCCGATCGTGGATCGACCGTGGAACGGTGAATCGCATTTTTACAAAAGCGATGCACCGATCAACAGAGATAGCGACGCGTCATCCAACCGGATATCCTCTTTCATCACGTGGCCAATGAAAGGAGGATCCCGAAAAACTGCCATTGAGGGTGCAATTCGATCGAACATCAGCGAAAGTGACATTCGCATAGCTGTCAATTATCTCCCCTCCCTCTCTTTTCATTCTCTTCATGTGTCAAACCAGTTCTGGTCCGCAAGCTGGATAATGCGACAGTGTGGGTGGGTTAAACGGATTCGCCGTTTTGCGTCATATCCGTATTTTGATCTCTTCCTATATGCACAGCTTAACAGACCAAAGTATGCTGCTGGAGTCAAAAAAGCTATTAATCCTCTAAGTTTAGTAATCTTCAGTGCACTTTAGCCAGCTTTGTTTTGCTTCAGGACCTCTCTACAATTCGACATGTAGCACAACTGTTTCAAATAACAGAAATAAATTCCGTCATTTATTCGCAATACGCTTACTAACGTGTAAGATTTGGTAATTATTTATTGCAAGTCAACGTCGTACATTGGTTAATGTATTTTAACGACATTGATGCAGACTAAGAAAATATTCCTTCTGCAATAGCATTGTTTTTGACATGCAAACATTACAGTTATGCATATTAGGGTATATTAAGTCGTGTTATACTGTAAAATTGGCTTCACATTGAAAGTCAGTAAAATTCGATCAGAGTGATATTATTCATACCGCAGTTGTAGACCAATTTTATAAAGCAATGCACACAGCAAACGACCAATATTGACATTTACGTTGCGTGCTGCACATGCGGAAGTTTTAATTTTGATCACATTCTCATGTGTTTTCACTCGAAACTTGGAACGCTTAATGTGCAATGCACCGAACAAGTTTAAATGTCGAATTTGCGCAATTTCTGCAAAAAGGAAAATGTGTGAGAGCTGCGGGAAAAGTACCGTATGTTCGTAAATTTTTATTACGCTTATTGTTGTGACTGGCGATAATTGTAAACCGGAATGGTGCATCAGTATGCCTCCATTATTGCAATTGAAAGTGATCAGCTCAAAGTACGTGCAGAGTAAAATGCAGAGTGCGTGCACATGACCTATGTTGTCTGCACTTTTAGGTCCTCCAGATTCAGTTATCTGTAAATTTCTTCACAATTATTGAAAGCTGTCAATCTAAGGCAACTCGCTTTCTCTTTTTATTTGGCAGAGTTTGAAGAGATGCAAATTCTACTAGCTGCTTTCTTTGAAGAGCTTTTAACAGCTTATCACCACGAAAGTTCACCTCCCTCATAATATGTGCAATCCATAGCGCAATCGACTTCGTAATATATGTGGTGCTCGTTATATTAAAATTTTAGAAACTTTTCACTCAAAAATTGTAAAAATACGGCAAATAGTTCTCGGAAGTAACATATATGCAAAAATTTCTCATTGCCGCTGTGCTTGTGTGGTGCAAGAAAGTAAATCTTTCATTTGATTTTCAGGGAAAGTTGGAAATGTTTATTACATTTACCCCATAAAGTAAAAAAACAGCTTGCACACTAAAACCGTTTGTTGTGCATATCGTCTATATTTTGACCTAGCCCTTTAAGCTAAAGAAACAGACATAACTGTTTAAAGTTACTCCGCCGTGGAAACTGCAATTTATCCTGTTCACTTCGATTTGAACACTTTGCACATCAAGCATGATATTTTCAACTTTAAGCAGTACACTTTTCAACTCAAAAAAGACATTTCCCACGTCAAATCATTATAAGAATATCCTCTTTGAATTGGATAGTCTGTTTATTAAAGTTGAAAGATTCCTATCATGGACAGAAAATGAATCAGAAATCGTCTTCTTCCGCAGATTCTTCAGCGGATTCCACAGCTGCGGAGCTCTCCTCCGATGATTTGGAGTGATCATGACCCTTTTTTCCCCCGAATGCGCTTCCGCCCGGCGGTCGCAGAGCTTCAAGAGCTGCTTGATCTTCAGGAGACAGGGCTTCAAAAGCGGCCATGCCGGTTTTCATCTGATCGTAGACTGCCTTCGCTGCAGCCGACAAGTTTGCTGCCTTAAAATACATCGGTCATCTTCAGAAACATTGCTGGAACACGAACGAATCGCGCCGAAATATTCGAAATAAGGTTCACATTTTTTACGTTATAAATTGCATGATTGCAGTTAAGGACTTTTGTGTTTTTTTCGCTGTTGCTAAACCATTATTAAATCGTTATCAAGAGTCTATCTGATATGCGTATCAATAGCTTTTCACAATTAAAAACAAGCAATATTGACATTCTCAATTCTCAGTGAAGTTTATTGACAGCCCAACTGACTCAAACAGTTATGTTGTCAGTATCAAAACTTTTCTAAACCTTCTGATACAGCGTTTTAAGCAAAACTCTCAGCGCGACGTTATAATACGTTTGAATGCCATAATTATACAATACATATCGTAATACATTTAAGCATACGATTTTAAGAATCTTTTAGCGCGTCACCAAAACCTTTTCTGCAATAGTGTTGTAAAACTCTAGAGTGACTTAATTTCTGATATATTTGAAGAATCCATAGAAGCCCTCGACAGTATAATTTAAGAAATATATGAATGAAATGGTCACAAGTCAGAGTAGAGCTCTCGCTTTGCGTTTTTGGGGTGCATTTCCATTTACTTTCGACACCGATGTTATTTTCGTGCTTTGTAAAATACGAGAAATAATGTGCAAAATAATCAATCGATGTTATTTCGACATATCATTGCGGCCTTCAAATGGCGATAAGCAACCAACCTTCTCATCCATAATTGCCATGAAAGCGTCCTTTAGGATTTTCCTTTGTGCAGCCAACTGATCTGTGCAATTATTGACAATTGTGTAGTCTTTCCAGACGGCGGCCACTTGTGCCTGAGTGTCGGCGTTTAGGGTGCTCAACCAACTGCTATCCGGCTGACCGCAGTGAACTTCCTCACCGCTTTTTTCGTGGCTTTTATCACTTTTCGGGGCTTTTCTGGGAGGTCCCGGTGGTGGCGGCGGTGGACCTCCATTAGGGGGTGGTGGTGGTGGTGGGCCGCCATTAGGGGGCGGTGGTGGTGGACCGCCATTAGGGGGCTGCGGCTTAGCCTGAGCGCATGCCACAGTTAAGGCGACGCAAGCGAGAAAAAGCTTCGTGGATTTCATACTGTAGCTGTCGAGATGTAAAATGCGATCTCTATGGAAATCGAAATCGATGTGACAGAACACAATTGCAACGCTATTTAAATGCGCTTGGATGTTTGATCAACACAGTGGCACGGCCATTGTCGACGTGCATAATCGGGAACAAGAGCAGCGTCGAACAATAGCGATTGCGCGACGTCATAATCCATTCATCCGTTGTAGCGATTGCTAGGTCCAGTTTGAGTGGGGAGTAGGAAATTCGCATCGCTTCGACATCGCGTTATTCGTCTCTTGTATAGGGATGAAAATGAATGATGAGACTGCAGTTTATGGTATTACGCGGCAGCTCGCAGATTAAACGTTGGCAACAACAAAACGGTAATTCTTGCAAGAATGACAATTGTCAGAACACATTTTTACAGATTATGTTCGATAAAGTATACGCAATTTCCTGCCACTCAAATAGTTGGCATTCCAGACTTTTCGCTGAGTCATTATTTGCACATATCCCATTCCTGACAGATCCATTTTACAGCATTTGTGCAAATACAAAAAATATTTGAGCCAGCCGTATTCAGTTTCTGCAGATAAAAGTAAAAAAGAATTGATTGCGTAGCCAGGCACTCGTTTCAAATGTCGCCAGCAGTTTTCGCTGTGGTGATACTGTTATCAGATCGTGGCAACCTTGCCCAATAACAGTAAAAATCGTTTATATTGGACCTTGGGATAACGGTCTAAACGAATTCTATAGTGTGAACAGCAACAATTGATTTTGTTCGTTTAATATTGCTGTCTTCGTTCTCTTCCTTGCCCTTTGCCAATTTCCACCACGCATAAGGCGGCGCCACGGCTGATTGCCCAAGAGACAACGTGGCTTTGAGTTGATGTCTGTTTCGATGATATCGATTTTATATTAAACGGACAAGCATACCTCGCAAACATAAGAGCAAATCACTCTGATTAATCACGTGCACAGTAGATGGAATTCAAGTGATTGAGCAAAAATACATCGATATGCCACAATAGAGCGAGGATATTCAACAAGAAAAAGCGAAATTAAGACAATGTTCCCTCCATCGCATTTTCGCTCTTTTTCCACGTGTGCAGTACGTACAAATGTCGTTATGAATACGGTAAGCAACGTATACGTCACAGCCCGTAACCCGTTGACCAAGGTACGTAAACGATAGGCCCTTCCCGTCGCAATGCGTTCGAATACGCAACGCGCGCAAGCACATCATACCGCAATAAATCAACGTATGCGCTTGTGGCGTGTTCGGACGAATACCGGCCGGAAGGGTGAGGCGTTGCGGTACGTTAATCAGCGCATCAGGAATCTTGCAAAAATAAATCAATAAATTCATCTCGCTGACAACCTGTAGGTGCAGGACGTACAAACGCTGCTTAATAAATTTAACGTCAAGCAAAAGATCGTAATAACAATAACATGACATTTTCTCGTATCCGGGCATCTGTCGATAAATAATCAAGGAATTGGCCCAAAATAGCGACCCGGACATTATACACTGTTGGCGGTTGTAGCGCCAATTTGAATAAAATTTGGCTAAAACCAGTCGACCTTCGCTGGTGAATGGCCATTCTTAGCTGGACAAGGTCTATTTTCCGAAGGTCGTGGTTCCAAACCGAATTCGTAATATTTCGTGTCCCACAACGCATCTTCCGGGTTTTCAGGGACACTGACCATGCTCGCCTCAACAAACGTCGCTTGATCGTCGCCATCAATTAGTAGGATTGAATGCGACCTGAATCAGGGCAACGTTTATTCGGTACATTAACGATAAGCTCCATCCGGCCTGGACGCATTCGAATACGCCACACGCGCAAGCACACAATTCACGCCCGCGCATATGTTTGCGCGTGTGACGCATTTGAATGTTTCTCGGCCGGATGGGGCGTATCGTTCCGGTACGTATTGTTCGCTTTGTGATAAAGCAAGTTAAATTACGTGCGTGAACATTAACTTAGCGAGACCAAAACGTGTTCTTCTTGGCTACAGACAAAAAATATATGGATAAAAGAGGTTTCTCAGAGGATGTGGGAAGAAATTAAAGCGCTCACCGAGTCCCGTAACGATGATCATCAGGATACTGTACGAAGCAGCTGCTTAAGTGGCGCAGAAGCTCCGACGGTTGCTCGCTTTGACTTTGCATCTGCGCATCTGGGAAATGTCTGCAAAATAGGAACATCTCACCGATAATATATGAATCGTGTCATTCACTTTTATACCATTTTTCAATTCCGACACTTTCCAAGTAAAAATTATGTCTATAAAATCGTAAACGACGCTCAGAATTCAAAATTATAAAGTCAGAAAGGTCAAGCTTGAGCAACTATGATTCATTTATATACGCGAGTCACCACATAAGTCGTGCCAATGAAATGACATCATAGCATAGTCAGCCTGGGTCCAAATCCTATTTATTAATGAGAGAAATGGAGAATTTTGGTGATGTGGAGTTACAATAGAAGGGAATCACGCGTTACAACTTTACTCGCTACAGTAAGAAAAACAGACAGCGATGTGCCGGCTTTATCCGCTTTCACGCTGTTTGATAGTCGAAATTTCCCGATCAGTAATAATAAATGTTAGATGGAATAAGGTAAACTACTTCGAAAGTCGATGGCGCTTCTTTCTATCAATTTACGCACGTAAAAACCAAGAAACCATCACTATTGGTGAAAGTTGATATTTTCGCACCAAGAAACAAGCCCATCTTTGCCAACTACGGTGCCTGGTGCTACTTCTTTTTATTGATCCAAAAGCTTTGACTATGCCATGAATACAGATCAACTCACCGTTTTGGACATTTAAGAATGTCCAGTAGGTCGTTGATTAACGCAGGCTTGGAAACGCGGTCATTGTTCTCTAGATGTTTGGCCAGTGTAGTCTCAAAGCGCTCCAGTCCGTAATTAACCTTGTGGAATGGCTTGTCGCGTGGGCTGTTCCCAAAGCCATAGCAGCCTTAACAGAATTCATTTACTCTATTTACTATAACTTCTATTACAATTTCTTACATATCATTTTCCACTTTAAAGAGGACTTAATTTAGGTCACATGGCATGAAAAATGTTTTGATTAATTTGGAAAGTATGTTCAGTATAATGGAAATGGTTTATATATATATATATTACTTACTATTAAAACATTAATATTATTTAAGAAGACATAAAACGCCTCGTGTTTGCACATTGCCATAATTATCCTATATACTTTAGCAAGGACGCTTACCCACTGAAAGAGGGTATTTCCTACCGGGTTTTTCCGAGTATAAGCCCCGGGGCTTGTAATAAGAATTGGCACTTTTCGCGTCTCTACTTTGTCCCCAAATAGAAGCCCCGGGGCTACTATTTGGAAAGTTCAATTACATAACGCTTTTTGCAGTACCAATCATACTTGCAATTTGCGTCGCTTTTTCATCTTTTTAATAAATCTTACACGCAAATAATGGAAGATTGACATGATTNTGATCTTTTTTCGGCTCCAAATATAAGCCCCGGGGCTTCTATTTGGAAAGTCAAACCGAATAGAAGCCCAGTGGGGCTTCTATTTGGGGGGGCTTCTAATCGGAAAAACCCGGTATATGGATCTGACTTGGAAAGTGTCCTTACTAAAACGGAAATGCTACATCTATCTCACCAGGCTCGTGTATTTCTGGAACATTCTCGCTGTGGCGATTCATATACGACACCAAATCGATCTTGCGATTGTCATTCAGCGAGGATCTAAACAGCTCTCAATGAAAGCGAAATATCACGCACAATAAAAGCCAGATAATAGTATTGCCTCAGCTGTTTTTCATCGATGCCAAATTATTTACTTGCGTTCAAAAGCAATACACTGCCACTCATCCTAATCCGTTCACTCAAACTTTGCATTCCGTTTCGTTATCTCTACATTCCCCTAGAACGCTAAGCTAACGAAATGGAACCTAATTTGTTGAAATAGAATGGAAGGATTATGAAGTATAATGCAAGAAGAACAAATTATGATGAATGGTGTTGCATAAAGTTGCAATCGATTGAGGTGATTCCTTCTCAAAACGATGATAAATAAAAGAACTTCATGCAAAAAGGCGTACCGATCGAGGAGCACCAGGTGAAAACCATTGAAGGTGTGCGCATGCATGGACATTTTCTCCGCAAAGTTGATGGCGCTCTCGCCGCTCTCCAAGTAATCATTGACAATTTTGCCTGCAATTAAGATTGAGATCATCTGAATGTCACACTGATCAATCTCCAAGTACAAAGTTTACTGTGTTGCGTGAGAAAATGCAAAATTAGTTGTTAAACAACATAAACGAATATCAACCCAGATTCATTTGCTGTTCTAAATTGTTAATTGAAACAATGGAGATCGCGTTCACTGTTTGAACCGAATGCAAATAAAACAAATAGCATTAAATTGACAGCAGACTTCAGAGGGAAAAGTACAAAGATCGGTTTTGAAATCGAAAATTATCGTCGCACATAAAAGATAACACAATTAATCTTCAAAAACTTGCAAGTTTGCAACAATGAAAATACCTCTGGAAGGAGCTTCAGGATTTTCGGATGAGGGCGGCTCTAGGATGGACAGCAGAATGGCCACTCGTCCAAATTTGTCCACACCCATCCATGTACCTCCACGATCGTTTGGATTCTTTTCATCTCGACCTAAACTTGCCAAATAAAACACCGTCAGCTATTATATCGTAGAAAAACTAATTCAATACAGAGCTAGTTTAAACTTATCAATTTCTCTTTTGTAACGACGCTTTCCAATTTAAGAAGACATTTTTCATGTCAACGCAATACGGGAAATGTTCCCTTTGAATTAAAAAGTGTCGCTATTAAAATGAAAAAGGCATACATTTCTTATTACACAAGATAATTGAAACTATATTTAAGTGATAGCGACAATTCAGCTGTAAATAGTGGCTGACACACCTGCATTAAACAGTTACGCTTTCAAGCGATAGAATTAAGGGATTGATTTCATATCGCAACTACGCTTTAGTTTAAGTTGTATGTACCTTGCACTGTAAAAGTCTCCTCTGTACGATTTTAAATTAGTGATGTGAAACAGGTTCAACTGAGTCAATATCGCTCAACCGAATTAGTATAGATGGGATATCGCTTGCCTAATTATTATCAAAGCGTGATTTATGTTCTAAGACGTCGAATATACATCCCAAGTTGATGAAAGCTATATCGCCTATAACGGTACATCGCTTCTAGCGGTCAAGATTGATCAGTCACTTTTTTGAAGACAAATAATTTGACAGCGATTGTTTGCAACGATAAAGATTGCGTCCTCTCTTATTAACCGCTATCAACATTTTCCGCCGTACTTGTAAAACTCAAGAATTGCGTGCATAAAACTAGCCATGCAATTACGAAGAAAACGTTAATTCTTTCAGTTTAAAGTTTTGGAAGAGAAACGTCTGAAGTGAGAAGAGATCGACTACAAACCTGCCAAAATGCCATCTTCCCAGGCGGCTTGAGAAGTAGGTCGGTCGTACTTTTCATCTCGATTGTTGATGACAATAGTCTGGTATTGGTTCGGCCCCTTTGCATCGGGGTTCGTGTAAACAAACGTAATGCACATTTTCACAACCAAGAAGAACAAAGTTTCACAGGGCGACGATTCGCATTATATCAGCGTCAAAACCAGCAACGCCGTACAATCAACTCGAATCGACGGAATGCAAGGACACCAAGCTGACGATGCAGACTCGAGGCCGAATCACGGCAGATTGATTGCGGTCGGCGGCACGTGCTGCTGTTGTTGCCGAAGTTTGCACTGAACGTCAGGGTTTGTGGGAAATTTGGAACAAAGGCTTCACTGCGCCATGTTTGCGCTATTACCACTTTTATAAGGCCGCTTTTCTAATTGAATAGGGTACTTTTCAAGTCAAATATATATGAAAAATGCTCTCTTTAATTTGGATAATGTCCACTCTAAATTTTAAAGCGTTCTTTTGATATGGAAAGTGTCTTGAGTGCAAATGATAAATTAGTACAGGGAGATATGAATCCAAAAGAATTGTTTTATTTATGGCCTTATTTTTCGGCTGAACTGTTAGGCTGAGGTAGTAGCTGGCAGTCAATTTATTTATCTCGGTTCAACTAAAAGATTAGATTGACTTTCCAGAACTCCGGATGCGATCGTGAAAGTTTATTAGGGAGAACGAAATCGGATCAGAGCCGCCCTTGAACGCTGTGATTGGCATATTTACTGTTCAGTAGTTTGGTGTCGTCTCGATGTGTACCAGCGTTGCATTTGCAAAAGTAGCTTTAGCCTCAATGAGCAAAACATTAACTTAGAATGAAACAAATTAGATTGTCTCTGTTGCAGAAACAGTTCGACACAAAACAACGAAGCAAAGCGAAAAGCAAGAGAATCTCAATTGAGATTACAGTAGCAGCGCGTTAATTACAGTCGAAAAAATACAAAGCGTAACACAATTAGATTAGAGCAATGGCACTGACCAAATGGAATCATCACGATAAGTGTACTACAGCTTACTCTCGTAAGCTTACCGAATTCGCTTACAATATCGGACAGGAATCAATCCTGACAAGGCTCAGAGAGCTGGGGCAACTGTTGTGAATTGAAAATACAGTCTCCATGCCGCACTTTCATCACTCAATATCTGCATTTCAAGCGCCAGTGATGAAAATGCGGCACAGCACCTCAATCCTCAATTCAAAACAGTTGAAAGAAACATACCCCGGAACGATTTCATGTCACGTCTTACCAAAAGTCAGTTAAAAATAAGGAATGAATCACGAGTCGTTGACGTTGACGACCATTTGCTGAGCCTTGTTGAACAGCTTTTCCAGATGAGCACTCATTTGTCCTGAATAAGGGGCAACGGAGTCCTGAGCAGAAGTCTTGACAGTCTCCCAACTGCGTGTCAAACCTCTCTTTAGGTCATCCCAAGTCTGCTGCAGCTGGTGGGTCATGTGCGAAACGTCCTCGTGCAGGCCGGACTGGTCGAGGTTCGTACTGAACTTGTTGAACACACTCTTCAAAGCAGTGATAAAATCATTGGCAGCTCTTTGTTCCTGGAACAATATTTGAGCTCAGTTTTTTAGCTTAATGCAATCTACTTTACGGGTTTCTAGAAATAGCTATCACGAGGCAACGCTGAGCAAATGCAGCAGCCTCTATCTCGTATTTCAACTTAATTTCCTCGGATATTCACCCCCGCTGAAGTCTGGGGCCGTATTTAGCAAAAAATGATTACTTATCTTGACATTTTCATATACGGTCTCTGTTGTCAACAAATGATGAAAAATTTTGTGGAAAGCAGTTTAAAGCAAAACAGCTTTTTACGAAAATAGATACTATATTCCGAAACATGGCGCGACATGTCTGGGTATCTAGTCCTCAGAAACTGTGCTTACTTGTTCCTAAAATGGGGCTAAAGGAGGGCAATTTTTTGAGATAATCTCGTAATACGCCCAGCAAGGTTTTTCTATTTACTCCCTCCTCCCAACTACTGGCTTCAGTGAGAGGCAGATGATGCCGATGTGTAAGCAAAAGCTTAGATGATTTGCTTTACAAAGATTATTGACTGATATTTCTGAAGAGTGCAAATGTTCACTCTCTTCCGATTTAGATTAGTCTAAGATCTCAAAAGCGGAAGGATCAATGTTTTGCAGCGATCGGAAATGGATAGTTCAATAATACCAATTGTTTGATTAGTAAGAGGCCGCGATAGCTAATACTGTTTGAATTTGAGCCTTCTCATCTATTTGCGTGACTCACTCTTTGCTCGCGTCGCGAAATAAACTTCCGTTGTCAAAAGTACTTTGAATATTGTTTTTAGCGATTACAAAAATGTACCCCCAGCAGCAAAAATAAGTTTCCTGCCGTCAACAATGAGTTACTCAAGAATGCCATCTTTTATGAGGATAAAGTTAAGAGATCTCGGCAAGTCGTCGTATTCGGTTTATATTGAAAATTTTGGCACATAAATAATTATCAGACTGGACTTAGGCACTCTTAAACTGTTCTCTTTGCTTCCAGATAATATTGAAGAGAAACAGAAATCGCTACCTCCCCATCTTCTTAAATTCCGTTAACTTTTTTAGACTTGATTAAGCGAGTGTCGCATAGCTATGGCATTGAGATGAATCATTAAGATATGCTTAAAACTTGACACATCGTTATGTCACATTTGAAGGGTTCAGTCATAATCTGATTTGTTTTTAGAGTAAAAAAATCGTAAGTCAAGGTCGATTTGAAAGCAAACAAATTTTTCTCTTGTCTTATAGCCTTTAGACTCTTGTCCTTATGCCTTATCCATTTAATGCCAGCTTGGTAATTTCACAGTAAAACGTAGAAATTAAGATTCCTGTCCAGCTACTGTGATTGCACATATCTGCTCATTTTACGGGCACAGAGAGTATCAATCGATGGGGCTTGCTGGATTTTTTTATCACACAAGCCCCTCCCGAAGAAACCTATATTTGGAAAGTGGCATAAGCTTCTTTCTGAGAAAAGAACTGAAGGTAGAGCACTTTTTTGCAAATAAAGACGAAGCATATTGATACTTCATGTTATGTGCGTATATGGTATTCAAATATTATGGATGCGCTCGGAAAATATGTCAAATGAATGGGCTTGCTTTTGACGTAACCCGCTAAGTTAAAAGTCTCATCGTGCGTTGACCGCCGACTAACCTCAATAGTCGGCTGTGGGAGTGGCGTCTCCACCGAGGGTCGACTTGGGAGCTGAGGAATAAAGTTATTGGTGATGGGATCTGCAGGCTTATTCCAGTTGTTAGGTTGAGGGAATGCCGTCTGCGGGTAAGGGGCTGGCGCCGGCTTGGGGGCTTGGTACCAAGCTGGTCCAGGCTGGTACTCCCAACTTTGCTGCTTGAAAGCTTTAGCTTCACTTCTGCTGGTGAAGGCGAGGCAAAGAGCAAATATCGCTCTGAAATTTTCTCCCTAATTTTATGCAACTTTAGCTAAGGAGAGATCTTTAAATCAGATGCAAGTGAGTGAGTTTTTTCCTCTTGGTTAACTTTCCACACCAATCGCATGCAGTTTATTTGTAAATTACGAGCTCTTCATTCAATTGCTATTGCTAAAGAAGGCTACATAATTGTATCACTTGAATTGATCAGAAATAGTGGCAAGAAATGCAGGATGCTCAGTAATTTAAAATGCTGCAAACTTAACGTCTCGTTCCATTCGCACAAACTGTCATGCGTTGTTAAGCCACACCAGCCAATTCATACTGTGCACCACCGCGCAATCATGTTAAATAAATTCAAGGCAGTGAAGTAGAATTCAGTTTCGTTTACTCACAAGATTTCATGCGAGTCTAAATATCGTCGCATTCGCCGCACAATCCAGGCCAGTGAACTTCTGAATGCAATCCAAATTGAAGGCTTTATATTTTAGCAAGCTAAGTCAGCATAATCGTTGCAAAAGAGACGATCAATTCTTCAATTTGTTAGTAGACTGACTATAAGTGAGGAGAAGACACACTTACGAAGGAATGAGCATGGTGTAGAAATGTGGCAACGTGCCAACGACTGCTACACAAATGAGAGGCAGAGAAAGAGAAAGACGTCGAGTCAAACGATGAACTGGAAAGCGACGAAAAGAGAGGAGCAGTGCGGCAGTGGCGGCAGCGGAATAAGCTGACTGATGTGGGAGTGATGAAAGTGGACGACACGAGAAGCAGCGAGTGGGTCGAGGTCCGACGCGACCGGCGACCAGGAGTGACGTTTAGCAGACGACCGCGACTGGTAATGCGCTTTGTAGGTCGACGGACAGGAACTGGCCAATCCACCGGTGCTTGGCCGTGCATTGGCGGCGATTGTTTGGAGAGAAGTAAGAGAAGTAAGATGGCGGTTGTTCGCAGGGGTGGCTCCTCTGTTTGACTGTTTGCCGTGCACGCCCTTCGGTCAGCGCATCGCGGGCCGGTGGCATCTCTTCGCCTTTATTCGGCTGTCATTGACGACAAGACGTCTGCCGATAGACTTTGGATGAGAAAAAGTAACCAACGTCCCGTCGCAACCCTTGGCGCGGGCGCGTCGGGATACTTAACGACAAAAGAACTGTCTAGTGAGAGTCGTTTACTCGACCGCCCACCCGTCACCACTAATTTCACGCCTCGTCAATAGTACGGCTGGAAGTGCCCCACTCGGTCACTCTTGGGGTGGTCGGCTGCAAAGTACAGGGTGGCGCAGAAGTTTGTATACACCTGTGAGCGATGTTTTAAATGGAAAAATATATTGCTAAATTTTCGCAAATGCACCATTTGATAGTATTTTCCTTCTCTTCACAGCAAGTATTGACATGCAGATAAAAATTTTCAAAATGGTCCCCTTGGGCATCCACGATTTATCGTGTTAGCCGTCGCGTGTCCACGATCTTTTGCACCACCCTGTAGGGAGAGAGTTTACAGCCGCGTTCGACAGCCAGACGGGACGACGGCGTTTTCAGTTACTGACAAGGAAGAGCTCGCGGGTGCAAGTTTAAATGAAAAAGTTGCACCCACACTCACTCGACGTACGTCTTTCCGCCTCCTCTCCAATGTGCTCAATGGACTTTTTCTCGCTCTCAACTTTTCTTTGCACCTCAGTTGCCCTTTAGTCCGCTGAGGAGTGTAAAGGGAATATTACGCAATAAACTGATCTATCGATCAGAAACTTTTCCACTCCCTTGTTTTTCAATTAGTTTGCACTTTCTTCTCTCAATTAAAGATCGATAATAACGGGTTATCAAAAATGTTCTCTTAATCGATACGCTTTCTTTATGCAACCTATTCTGATTTGATTCAATATTTGTTCCATGGATTAACACAACAGTCGTACATGCTTTCGGCAGTGATGAGCGAAGTAAAATGGCTACAAGCAGTCTTGAGACATTTAATCAGGAATGTCTGCAAGAGTCGGAGAATCATACTCGACCGTCACCACTTGCAGCAGCAATGCAATTTTGATATTTATGAAACTTACGTTTCCTACTTTTGCATCTGTACTTTTAATTATTACAATTTTCGTTTTTTTAGCGTCGAAACAATCCTATCGAATCGTTTTGCTCTGAAATATTCAATTCGAAGAACCATATTTCCAACTTTGCAACGAGATACTAAAAGTTTTAAGGCGCGATTGAATTTATATCTGAGGTTGAGTGCTGTAAATTGATGCAAGTTATTCTGAGGTTTTTCTTATTTCGGAGCATTGTGATCACTGAAAGTGGAGAATTCGCGTGAGTGTGCAAAATGATACGAGACTCTTCCTCTTACTCACAAAGCAGTATGCTAACGAAAGCTAGTGAAAAACCAGCTTCACGATCACCTTTGATCAATTTCTTCAGTCTTCGGGCATGTACTCATGTTCAGTACTCAGTTCAACAACGGTTCATCCTGCAGCGGTAAATATAATACCGTAACATTGAGGAAGATTGTCGCGCGCGTTAAAGACGAACGGCAAACGACTTTCTTCGATGAAGTAAACAATTTCTTTCAGCTGCAGCAATGCCATCCATTTTGTTAGCTGCAATTTATGCCGCGCCTATTGCTACAGCAGTGATTGTAATTTGGCTGAAGTCGCGCAAAGATAAAGCAGTTCGCATGGCGGCGAAAGCACGCGATATCGATGGAAAAGTTGTCATAATCACGGGCGCAAACTGTGGAATAGGTAGGTATACTCATTATAATTATTCAAGAATATGTTAATGAACAGACCGCATTATTAACGGTAGAAGCAAGTGATGAAAACGTTTTTCTACCCCATTTTGATTTTTAAGAAAAGATTGATCAACACAATGTGACTAGTTAGTCTACTTAGAAATTTATTGAATTCTCATATGTCAAAAGGACTCCTTACTGGTAGCTTAGACAACGTATACATTTTAAAACTCTGAATTTGCGCAAAATTGCAATAAAGAAAACTAACAATTGATTTATTTTTAGTAACCAATCGTATGTGAGATTCTGCGCACACTTGTGCACTCTTTGTTTATGACCATTTGACACTATAATTTCTCTCTTCTGCAGGGTATGCGACGGTCGCAGAATTAGCGAAACGCGGGGCAGTGGTCGTACTGGCCTGCCGGAATCTGGCAACTGGCCAGGCTGCGCTGAACCAACTTTCCCATGACGTCTACGGTAACGATAAGGCAGCCTCTACCGGCAAACTCCATCTTCTCCGCGTCGACCTGAATTCCCTGCAATCCGTCCAAGACTTTTCGCGCGAATTCAAATCGCAATTCGATCGACTGGACATGCTAATAAATAATGCAGGAATAATGGGCAAGGGATACGCTTTGTCTACCGACGGATTTGAACAGCACTTTGCTGTTAATCATCTCGGTCATTTTTACTTGACGAATCTGCTGATGGACATGCTGAAGAAGACAAAGGGATCGCGAATCATAAATGTTTCGTCGGGCTATTACTTGAAAGCGACGAGCGCAGATTTTGAAGATTTGACGAGTGTGCAGTCGCCTAGCGGTTTCAAACCGATGCAGGCTTATGCGCGCAGCAAGTTGGCCAACTGTCTGCATGTCGTCGAGCTTTGCAATCGTCTCAAAAATGAGCAGGTTAGTTACTTTGTGAAACCATGAGACAGTGGAGTTTGTTTTACCGGTTTCGCTTGTACCGGTCAAGATTAACCGGTCCCCCGTTTACAGGCATAAGCAAGTTCACCATACTGTTGAGTAATGTAAGGCATTTTCTGGGGGACGCGAGCTGATGATACCGGTATGACGACCGCGTGTCAGAGATAGGATTATTGATTGTTAGTAACGTTACCAAAAGATCAATAATCCTATATCTTATACATGACCGTCGTATCAGTATCAGTATCAGTATTTTGTGCTCATGCGCGATCGTTTATACGTTAAGCAGCCTGTGTTTATGTTTTTAAAGGGCTCTAGCTATGTTTATACCTTCAAAAGGTTGTGCTTATAGTTTTATAGGCTTTTTTATACTTTCAAAACGATAGATACTATGCAAAAATGATAAACAAGAGATTGGATTTGCTATTCTCTAGTCTTACACAAATAAAGAGTCGAAGAATTTTTCATCGCGTGTCTATAGATATCATAATAGCACCAAATAAAAGCCATTTTATATTTTATACGTCAAATAGCAGGTGTTTTATCAGAAGGATTGATGTGATGTTAACTCTAAACATTCCGTTTTAGTTTTGCAATAATAAATTAAGCGAATTCATTAACATTTGTAATGATCTAATCAGACGTTAGCAACTAAGAACGCTGTTAAACTGTAATGGTTCTCTTGTTAATACCGTACCGCCATGCAGGTGTCGGTTTTCGCGCTGAGACCAGGATTCGTCCGTGGTACGCAACTTGGGCGTCATTTCAATCAGTTCTTGCTGACACTCGCCACGCCGCTCATATGGTTTTTCTCAAAGGACGTGAATCAGGGCATTCAAACGGTGCTTCATTGCGCCCTGGCCGATGACAAGGAGCTTGAATCAGGCGCGTTGTATAACGATTGCCGGAAAGAGGAGTACAGTATGCTTGTGTCTGATGACAACGCGCGGAAATTGTGGAATTTGAGCGAACAGCTTGTAAGCAGCAAAGTTAAGCAGGCTTAGTCCCGTGTTGAAGGCTTTGTCGCTCGATTTTCGAAATTATAGTTGAGTTTATTTCGTTTGATGTTCTGCTGCATTCTGGATCATAACATAATATTGCTTGACGGCTCTGTATGTAAATTATATGACTAATGCACTACAGAAAAGAAGTATGTTGTCTGCCCTACACTCGAAGTTTTCACCGCTTACATTTGAACGCTTAACAAGATTTGAACAAAGCTCACTGAATCACAAATGCCCCGGATGCCGGGGAAAGCAAAAAGCACCGCATTATAATGTCACAGGGATACATCATTGAACGCGCAGGAGGATTATACTTAAAATGGAGAATGGAACAAAGTTAAGAAAATGAGATCGAAGTGAAGTAGCTCCATTAGTAGAGGAAGTTTGATTTGGCGAAGTGGGCACAGTGGACGCTTCATCGATACTTTCTTGGTCGATATCCAGTTGTACTTAAAGCGGAAATGTTTATTTCTAAATAATATCACTTAAATTTCTGCAGACTGATAAGACGCTCTCAGAAGTGAGTGAGTGTTAGCGATTTAATCGAGATATTTCTGTAAGATAGAAGAGATCGCTGTAATAATCGGATTATGAGAAGCCACATATCCTGATTGTGAAGGACTACTTATTCCTTCCTTTCGGCTTAGGCTTAGGCAGCGTATTGGTGAGTGTCGCGATCGTAAATGAAGAATTGAGTTTAACCGAAAGCGCGAACTAGTTTTAGAACAAGCGCCTCATCACACAGTTATGCCATACATTGAAATTTGACAGAAAATAGGAGAATCATATAAGTGATCAAAGTTTAATGATAAAACATTGTGGTAAAGTAAAAACCAGCCAGTAATTTTCCTAAAATAATATTGCCAACCTGTTGTAGTTTTGAGTTTCTGCCGATCGGGCAACGGCGGCGGCGTGGGAATAGAGTATGTGCGGATGTCAGCGCATTGTGCTGGCCATTTGGCAATGGCGCCCGTGCCAAGAGAAATTTCCTCAATCTTCGCAAACGTCTGTTTCGTGAGATCAATCACCAACTCAGCAGTGCTGAAGTCGCAGGTGTGTGCTATCAACGGCGCATCACAGTGCAGCGAGCAGGTCACGTACCTGGAAAGCTCTTTCTGTTCTCATACTGCTTCGATTATTTCTGCTTCTACATTATCTTACAGCCCGATTCGTCATCTTTTCATTCAATTTAAACGCATTGTTGACGATATTGAATGCAAAAGGGACGAAGGGTGATGACGAGTTACGGCCAAAGACCCCTAATTTGAATATCTCCCATGGTTACTACTCGCTGAGTAAGTTATGGTCTTCGGTGTAACATCCATTGTTCTAGCGCCCTTCTACTTTAGAAGATTGATTAGTTTAAAGGTGAAATGCGACAAAGTCCGTTTGTACTCTACCAATGATCAAGAATACACGAACGTCACGTTTTACGTCCTCTCTTAGTGGCAGGACATAAAGCGACTCAATGACACTCTACGTTAAACTCTTACAATTTAAGGAATGAAGCGACTCACTCGCAAGATTCGCCCAAATCTGTCTCGGCTTGTGTCGAGTCACCATCAAGGGCTAGTCGGTTAAAGTTCTTTAATAGTGCAGTTACGCCGTCATGGTACGACGTGCATGAACTCAGGCATTGTTTTGACATTTCTTCATTTATCTTGCTCAAGCAGCCTAGCTTCTCAACCATCGCTAAAAATGAAATTAACATCCTCTGCTTAACTTCATTTGGTTCTTTTACAATTGTTTACTCCTTAATTTATTGACCGATAATTCACCTATAGTAGCAAACTCACACGCTTGATTAACACGAAGGCGTAACTAAAATTGCTCGAACTGTCATATTTAATTTTGATCATAAAATTACTTTTGATGCAAAATACTACACTGACACCGTTCCAACATTAATATACATGCCAAAAAGCAAACATAGGTTGAAATTATGTACAAAATGATTGAAAATTAGAAAGAAAAGAGAGTCAATGTAGACGAGAGTTCACGACTTTTTACCGTTTACCGTTTCTACAGTTTGCCTTGTTACCATTCATTTAACCGCTTTAACCAACTTATGCCGTCTTACATTTTATTTCGTCACTTTTGCATTCAATTTTGCCATCTTCGCATTAGATACGTTACCCTTGCACCTGATTTCGTCATCTATGTGTTCAAATTGACCGCAGAAATGAGGAATTACAATGCAAAATGGTGCAATTTTTATTCATCTGCTTACCATCGTAATTCTTAACGCAATATAGGTCGACGATTTCCGAGCCCTTCTTCAACAATTCGCGAAGATAACTAAGTGGACAGGAATTATGGCACGTACGGAAACCTTCGTAAACTCTAAAAGTAGATAAATTCTCTCTCCAAACGGCTGTTTTGCAAACTCCTCTCACCCACAGAATCCTTTGAAGAAAGTAGCGTTGGAAAATGCCTGGATAACCGCTGAAAAATCAAGATCCAACAAGGCAACAGCTTCGACGTGGCCAAATTTCTCCTTCATTGTTTCGATAAATTGAAAGGAACATTGTCCAACGCATGTGTCGAAATGCTCCGATTTGTCCGGCTTGCTCCTGAAACAGATAGTTTGTTAATAATAACGTTTTTATATTATTATCACAAACTGATAATTAAATAAGTTTTTGTCATGTGTTTGATTAGTTAGGCAAAGTTTCAGTTTGTTTTCCAGAGCTACAACGTTTGCGTTGCCATTTATGAAATTTTTATAGTGCATTAATACCTCTGAACGCATTTTACAGTTAAGGGCATAATAGAGTTGCACTGGTGATGTAATTCTGACATATTTCAGGAAGAATTGCTAATGCATTCTGATCGCATGTTATATGTTGTTGTTGTTGCGCTTAAAAATTTGGCCGAAATGATTAGCCAGTGCAGTTATGATATGCCCTTGAGTATGCAAAGTGAATTAATCGATTTAAGTATTCAAACTAATTGAGAGTGAACAGTCGTATATTTTTGACGCGGGCGTCAAATCTATTCAATCAATATCATTTTGACTGACAGGAAATGACGAATTATTCACCTTACTCGCTTTTATTAAGGGTTAAATGTATGCTATGTAAACAACGCGCGAAAAACGGCCAACTGAGCGCACGTTGCATTCAAAGTATAAATGGAGTTTTCATAATTTCTAATGAATAATTTGAATTCATAATTTCACTGTTCACTTTGCATACTCCACATACGTCATAAAATTCGTTGAATTGGGACTTTTAGAAGACAATGCTATGAGATTATTTTATAAAAATGCGTAAACTTGCTGAATAGGCCTACTCCTGAATAAAAAATAATTATAATGAAAGAGGAATGGCGTCACTTCCAAGGGCAGAAGAAATTAAGAATAGTTAATTGGCATTTTCACGCACCTCTGCTGCGTTGTAACGGGCAGTAAACAGGAGAAGCAAATCGCCAACACTAAGTACTTGATAGGCATACTCGCGTATCGTTGTCGCTCACAGCACCGCGCCTGGTGAATGAATTCGATTTGGATGACATAAATCGGTGTCATGTCTTGACTCTTGAAGACCAGCGGACCTGTGAGATTCGACGTCCGTTTCGAAAACCAGTCGCATGTCTTGTCTCTTTCTGATCTGTTTGATAGTGTGCGGAGTGGAAATTGTCGATCGCCCTGGGGATATTGTGACTGTCATGCGTGGGAAAAGTCAATTGTTCTTCTTGCGCATCGGCTCCTGCGCAACAATGGAGTGTTATAATGTTTTTTACAACAGTTGAGTCAAGATTCTTCTTGGAAGAATAATTTACATTTATTCATGTTTACTTATTTGTGAGCAATATTGTGTGAAGAACAGCGATGTGAGATGCTTGGTAAAGTCCTTGGCAATCAATTTTTTCTTAAGAATTGGTTCATTTAAAAAGGAGATACCCAGGAGATATTTTCTTATGAAACAGATTGAACAGCGAAACTGTTTTATATGGTGTTTTGGTGTGCTCGATCAATTTAATTATGTTAACGTGTGCACGCAAAGGGGTTGTGTAGCTAGAGGGAGAAGATTGCTCTGTGTCAGTTTCGAGGTGAACTAGCAGAGTAAAAGAACAGCGGTGAAGAGACAAAGTCAGAGCCTGCAAGCGCAAACTACCGTATCACACAAGCGCGCTTTCGGGAGACAATAGTGCAATAGCAAACAATAACAAGCCGCATTCCTCAACAACTCCTTTCTGCTTCAAGCAGCAAAGTATGGAAATGTGACGGCAAACAAGAACTCATTTAGAAACAGCAGCATAAAGAAATTGATATGGCACAAATTATGGCTCGTGTTGGTGCATAATAGGAGATCAAGAAATAGGCAAGTACCGTATAATAGCGCAGCTTTAAAGATAGCATTACTTAGCGTAAATTTCTCAAAATTTGAATTAACAACTTTTACGGAACTGCGACATTTTATTCCCAAAAGACTGTTCCTGTCAATTAGCCTTTTTATAAGCATACATTCGGAATGAAAACTCTTTATGACATCTGTTTAGAAAAGACGCTTTGTATTATGACATCGTATAGCATTTACAATTGAAGAGATTTTTCTTGCTGTGTAGCAAACATGTGCTGCATTGGTTTGACCTTTAGGGATTATGTAAGAATTTTCACTACCTAAATTATCAACTTAGGTTTTTACAAAAAGATTTCCAAAAATTTGTAACCAGTAATATGCAGGTTAACAGAGGATGATAAATCCTCGGTATTCCATCCCTCAACTCGCTCCCAATGCACATGTCTGCTACAGAGTATCACGATTCAGGAATAATCAGATTAACTCAGGATTATCCACGAGCGAAAAAGGCCAACATTTCGCATCGATGAACGTCCGAATCGCCGATTGGTTCACAAACGTACTGCGATGGACAAATGCACAGTCGGTTGCCTTCCAGCTTGCAGATTGAATCAGTGGCAGGACAAGCTGAAATAAAATTTAATATTTCCATTATCGGCGATCATAAAAAGCCTATTCATTAAATGGCTCGAATGCAGAAATCCCCCATGCCCCAGCCTGTGCTTTAGTTTCCCGAATTCAATGTATTCAATTTAGCAGAATAGATGGAAACAAGTTAGATGTAGTAATGTGATTGAATAAGTACCTATGTGAACTAATGGATATCATGTAAACATTCAAAAATTATTTTCATTCGAATATAAACAGCTTCCAACAGATTCATATATTGAAGTACTTTGGCATTCACTTTGTCAAAATTCTTGGGCTATTAAAAATCTGCGGATTCGTAAGCGCAGTGACTGATCATTTTCGGCTGTTTCCGGTTTTCTAATCAATCACAATGTTTGCGAACCTACAATATCGCAGTTGCGCAAAGTTATATTAGTTCTGTGAAAAAGTCCCCCGATTACATGTTTCCTCGCAAAGAGCACAAAATAGGTCAAAATGCGATAATCATCAACTTAGAGCACTCAATGCCACTTACTTTCGATATCGTCAACGTTGCGATTTGGACGATTAAAAGCGTCTAATGCAAGCTGGCGAGTGTTTTCATTCATCGATTCCTCGATCTGTACTTGAGGCGAATTTATTCGTTGTCTGAGCAGCATCATAAGGTTGCAGTATTCGTCTTCTTCTCGCCCATCGAGTAGCAGGGCCGAGAGTGTGCCTGAAATCGTCTCCTTATATTTGATATAATAATTATTACCGATGAAAATCATTTACTGAAGCCACAGACCAAGTTTTACTCACTCGCAGGCGGTAAAATCAGCTCAGTTATCTATGGTATTTTAGCAATAAATGACCTCTTACCAGAGGCATGATAAGTGAACCGCGAGCTTATTGCTGGACTTCTTCGCCCATTCGCCCATGGAAGTCAAAGTTTATGTACTAACTATTTTCCATCACGAAAAATTGTATTTCATTATTTTAGCACAGAGGTGATTGAAGTAATCTTTTTCTGGCAGAAACGTGAAGCAATATTAAAATTGGACACATTGATCCAAGACAGAAGCGCAATCGTATGTCTTACATTCTTGTGACGCTTCAGTCTTCAGCATCAGTAGAGGCAGACCACTGATCGACACAAGCCGATGGAAAATGAGAAATAGTGACAGGAACGCGAAGAACATTGTTTTGGCAGCTATATGGCACTGGTCGCTCACAATTTGCGCTTCTTAGCCAGCCACTTCGCTCGCTCACTGGTGCTCTCGTAGGCAATGACGAGTTTCGTAAAAACAAGCCAACTTTGACAACACAACAGTGCTATGTGTTCGACTGATTGCTTTCTAAGGTTTAAATTGGGTAAACACCGACTGGCTGTTATATAAAATTCTTTGACCAATGCGGGCGTATGATCGTTAACAGCCTTTACGTAAGCCAGGGCGCCACACCTTCTATACATATGCGCCGACGACGGCTGACAACGGGGGTTCGGGGGCGGCGATGAAAGAAGGCGGTTGGCACGTCACTCTGTCTGACTGTTCAATTCAAGCAAAAATATAGCATTTTTGCTCGCTTGAACGCAACTTGATTATTGACGCGCTGCGGGCGCATCAAACTGCGACGTAAAAGAAGCTTACCGCCCCCTAACCGCATACCTGGCGTTCCTTCTCATACCAGCCTTATAGCTTTATCATTACGTAGCAGGAAACAGCGTATGTGCTGACGAACGGGGCTGGCGTTGAGTCAAGAAACTCAAATACGCAATCGACTGGCTGTACAATTTGCGTCACAGCCGCTGATAGCGTGTAATAATGTTATGTCACTTTGGCGGTATTTTGAGAATTCCAATTGCATTAGTAAGAAACTGCTGGAATACGAATAAAATGCGGCTTATTGTGCTGTTACAGTGGATTCTAGGCGTTAATTGTGTAGAGTAAGAAAATGAAGTTGCTCTTTTCACATCTTGTAGTCTGATTAGCAGGTTGTCGACAGTGACGCAAACTTTGAGACAAGGTACCCATTTCTGGAATATTCTAAAATATACTAAAGAATAATAGTAGTTAAATCGCTATTTTCTGCCCGGCATTCGAGATATTTACTCTATTTTCCAGTTGCTTCATCGTGGGCTTTTTGCGCTAAAAATTTTCTTACCTATTTTACAATCTCTAAAGTTATTAAATAAAAAGATGCTATAGTCTGAAATGTTTCAACTATCAGTAGCACAATGTCAAAATGTGTCAGCGTATTTGAGCACGACTATCGTCTCACCATGTATATTCCTCGGTAGTATAGTGGTGAGTATCCGCGCCTGTCACGTGCGAGACCCGGGTTCAATTCCCGGCCGGGGAGAATCGTTTTTGCCACTCTGAGGCGCGTTATATTTGACCAAATGATCGTTTCGGCACATAACGAATATTATTTTCTATCTAACTGAAAATTAAATAATCTAATAACTACTTTTATCACCGGAATAAATTTAGAATTTTTATTTGTGATTAACTCTCTCTCAAATCTCCGCACAAAGACTGCACACGTGCAAGACGAAAGAATCTGCTTCGCGGTGGAAAGGTGGAGGGAAAACGGTAACATATCGTAGCTTTACTGCTCTGACTGACTAGACAAGATGCAAACACAAAACATTACAAGTAGCGTGAACAACATTAGAATATGTTACACTGATCACAATGACACAGGTACGAGCGACTTGGCGGGCCCACAAGAGCGTAGAGCGTCTTTGACCGCAGAGATGGGCATAGGAAAGGCTGACATGATTAGCCATTTGGCTTCATTTACATTAAACCCGGACGTTAAATTGTAGGAGTTGGCTAATTTTAACGCAAGAGCCAAAGATGTCTATTTTCCACTTGACGTTACTCTGTTTGGTCTCGTCTATGGCGGTATGGAATCAATTTGAGGGCAATTGCGAAACGCTCGTATTCTATTACCCCTCCGCCAGCCGAACTTCGCCGTCCACCTCTGTAGCGATCAATTCTGAGAGAGCGAATATTGTCGTGCGGAAATCAGCAATTTCAATAACAAGTAATAACACACCAGTAATGTAAGGCAAACAGCTAGCAAATAGAGCAAAAGCTATCTGTTCACCTTGCCAGTGCGCAAATAAAAGCAATAGCACGCAAGATGAGAGAATCGCTGCGGAGAGAACCCTGGAACACTGTTAAAAATTATATTACACAGCGTACTGTAGAGCAACATGAATAAAGCGAAGCATTCGATGTTGTTCCCGAGTGGAAGCGAGAAAGTTGAGTTGAATAGAAAAATGGAGAGGAATAATAAGTACAGAGCAGAACGAATGGATCTTATTTTTGGAAGCGGCCATTCACTTCTCGGGTTGGCGCGCGGCAAAAAAGTAATGCTTGCGCATGGAAACAGATGAATGTATAGTACGCACGCAGTACAGTAAAGCAGCAGCACAGTAGAGACTGATGGATACCGGTTTACGATAATTCAGGCCACACGAAAACAGTAAACAACGAATTCCTTAAGGTTTTTTGCGAACAAGTTGATCAGTTATCACTATTCTACATCAAAGGTATGCACTCAAACGGCGTAGACGTCGGACATACGGCAATAATTCACAAAGCGAGAGGAATTTGTCATACGATTACCAAGAATGCATGAAGTATTTCACTTCTGCGTAACAAATTCCGACAATAATTTACATATATTCGACGCCTAACAAGATCAGAGCTACATTCTTCTTTGGTGAGCTCCGACTAATACTCTTGCTACGTGGGTGTGCGTGAACAACCGTACTTTCAACAATAAAAACAACAATGAAATCGCTATTATTCAGAATGCCCCGCAGCAATCGGCTGATCAATCACGACAATATACAAAATACGGCACAGCTTTTGACAGACATAGATTCACTATGTTAATGATGGCGAACCACGCTATATGGTCTACCATACGGCGCACTTTTCCACGGGGTTCATTGGCGACCCCGGTTTGCATTGGTAGGCTTTCGCAAACTGCTCCCTGTTCTTCAGGGGCACCATCGCGCGATACTTTGGTGGCGCGTGAACGTCAGTCATGATGATCTGCATATAGTACTTCGGCCGGACAATTGAACACCATGTCTGCAAGAACACAATAATCTTGAACATTCTATGCTTTGTTACTCAGTTCTCATCGAAACGCACATGATCATGGTGGTATTTTAAAGAAGAGCATAGGGGAGAGTTCTGTGAACGGAAAGTATATTTAACGCGCGCAAGAAGTGGTAATGAACAACGCGAAATGAGCAGTTGCCTACATATTTGAATTTGGACGAGCGTAAGGCTCAGAGGGAGCTGAAGGGGTGAATTAGAATAACTGCTAAGCAAGACGAAACTTACATTAGCGTAGGCCAAGAAGAAAAGCTGATCGCTGGTGAAGTTTTGCAGCCC
>NIUQ01001627.1:0-28446 GCA_002796945.1 Plectus sambesii
ACCGCGGTATTTGGTGCTGGACCGGACCGGGACCGGGACCGACCTCACTGAGCTTTGGACCGGACCGGGACCGGACCGACCCCCCTTAGCCTTGGACCGAGCCCGGACCGGGACCGACCCAACAGAACCTTGGACCGGGACCGGGACCGACCTCAAAAATCCTGGACCGACGCATCTATAGTTGCAACACTGTTAACGTAACAAATAACTATTAAATATAATCACGGTATGAAATACGCTTTTTGAACTTTTCCTGCGGACATTGCTAAGATAGATGTATAAAACGCCTTTTCACAAATATCCTATTAAGTTGGTCCTGTGGCATATTTCATCAAATATCGAGAAATGAAAATTGAACAACAGTCTCAAATTTTCACTAACATCTCACTTTTATCATAAATAGCTCAACTAATGATAATGTAACATTGCTACTCAACTTTAAAATCTCATTTTTCAACCGTTTTATAAAACAGGCAATGTTTGCTATAGCATATATTTTGAAAAAATGTTTATTATTCATGCTGTTTTCAAGAGCTGAAAATAAAAGTATACAGGATACTGAAGGCGCGAAGCTCGAAATTCATTGTTTCAGTGTGCTGATCTAATGTATTACATCATCTTCCTCAAAAATATTACTTTAGATTAATGGAACTTCGATCATGGGAAGTAATCTTCAATTTGTAGTGTTATACATGCACGATTGTTCTGATAAATGGCTTCCTGCAAGGATAACGCTGGAGCACTACAACTGGTGGGTTTCTGCTGACTTTTTGGTTCAACCTTTTATAAAGATTTAATTAACGCTTAGTACGCAACAAAACTATCAAACAAACATTAACAGCATGATTAGATTTCTCTTAACGAAATAAATAAGTTACACGGGTTAATATCCAAATATTACTTCGCGCCTTCATGCAATTATTTGTTTAGGGAATTTGAATGGCTCAACGACGAGCCTTGCAACGCGGAAAATTCGTACTGGGTCACGTGCGAAGCGCCGGTGATTGTATTCGATCATCGCTACGAGCAAGTCGAACACCGCAAAAATATGAATAGTAGAAATAAAGAGCTATGAATATTTCCTGCAATGAACATATTTTAGATTTCAATAAAGTCAGAGATGCTTCCAATGTTGAAAAATGCTGAACGTAAAATACTTTTAATGATTTTTTGGAGAACCTCACAAGGGAAGTAACTTTAGTCAATATGGAGTTGGTGAATGAATTATAGCTCAAATTGAAGCCCATGGAATGAGGATTCAGAATCTGTATCGCTTTTTTGCTTAATAGTACATTGTAAAGAGTTATAGCGATTCTAAAATCGGGTAAAATTAGCAAGCTGGAACAACTACAAAAATAACGCTACATAAATAATGTGCAGCGTGGTAAAGTGGTTATTGCGCTCGTCCTTCTTTTTTATGAGGGTTCCGGGTTCGAACTCACTGGAGGTTAATTTTTTTATTTAAAAAAATTCAAATAAAAATAACAATAAAAGAATACAATTTTTTATTCTCATACTTCATGAAAATGAAATAGCTTAGAAAAGTGATCGAAACAGAGAAACTGATCACAAAAGGCACAGTTAATGAACGAAATTTTTTCACATCCATCAAATTGACATTGCTGAACAGCATTGGGGGAAAAACAAAACTGGATGGGCGTAAGAAATGGAGGCGGATGTTCATCGACATAACCAGAAGAATACCACGAATACAGAAGAAAATGTTGGAATCGGGGAGCGCAAAACTGATTGTATACCAACGACAACATTTTGAGGGTGTTGTCTCGTTGATGTAGCTTGACCTCCAGCTCATTGCTGCTGACGTATCCGGTGAACCGCTTGACGAAGCCTTTAAATGTGAGAAAGAAGTACACATCAAGCGGCTGAATCTTTGATGTAGCGCCGGGGTGAATGTTGCGTATCACAAGCGTTTTTCCATGCGGCACCAAAGACTGGATGGAATCGTGATCCTTGAACGAACTCCATGAATCGACGATCAGTAGCATCTTGTCGGGCATGTCAGGATTGATAACACATTCCTTGAGCCAGTTCATCATTAATTGCTTGGTCATCATGTGGGACTTGTGACAATCGACGACGAGATTGGAAGCTGTGAAGTGCCCTCGTAGTGGAAACTGGCCGTGTGGTTCTTGAAGCACCACATACAAGCGTGTGCCCAGACGTCCATCAGCGAATATCATCGGCAGTACAGTGTACGAATGGGTTGTAGCACTAACCGATTTGACTACGCATTCGACGGTCCGGCAACCTGTCGGAGCTAATGTTCTTGCAGTGTAAAGCTCCTTCAGAATTCCTGACTGGTCAGCATTGACGATTGCGGAGAGCGGGATAGTATCCATCTGCTGGCGAATATTGAAGACGAACTCGTTGGCGTTACGTTCAATAAATTCTCTATCCCGGAGGCTTCGCTTTGATACGAAAGAGGTTATATGGCGCGACGAGATCCGGTTGGCCTTCTTGAACTTTTGGATCCAAGTGTGCGAGGCTCCGAAATTTTGAATCTGCAGCTCGCGGTTGAAGTTGAGCGCAATTTCACGGAGATTCGTGTCATGAACAATGAGGCCTTTGGACATTCGCAAATCGAACTCCTCCTTCAACTTCCTTGCCAATACGCGCAAGTTATTTCGACGATCAGCCCGAATTTGCCCTGTAAAAACCACAATTAATTATAACTTTAATCAGGAATATCCCTTACCTTCTCGTTCAAATTTACGCAGTCTTTGCATGTGATATTCGGTGGTTATCCAGCGATATCGTCGATTCATCACGAGCAAAGAGCGTGATCCCTTTGTTGGCTCGCGGTAGTACTCGAGCGCAGATTGTACTTTGTCCGCTAGAACAAACGTGTCGTTGAAACGGACGTGATTATCGGGGGCCTCCTCATCCTCGTAATCCGGGTCATCTTCCGGCTCTGAATCATCTTCAAATTCGAGCTTCTCCTCTTCTTCTATCTATTAATAGACGAAAGTTCATATTAAAAAATTTATTATCCTAAAAATTTATTACCTCAAATTCGTCCCAATCTACAGAATTATCCAGCATTGTCTTCGGAGCATTAGCCATCTTCTTGTCGTCACGAGTAGCCAAATTAAAATCACCAATGCCAAACTCTTTAGCCAGAATTGCAACGACATTTGCTTTTAAAATCATATTTGAACCAAAAGAAGCAAAAAACCACCAAAAAAAGCGTTAAGGTTGAAAAAATTTACATACCGCAGGAAAATTAAAAAAAATTAACCTCCAGTGAGTTCGAACCCGGAACCCTCATAAAAAAGAAGGACGAGCGCAATAACCACTTTACCACGCTGCACATTATTAGTGTTGCGTTATTTTTGTAGTTGTTCCAGCTTGCTAATTTTACCCGATTTTAGAATCGCTATAACTCTTTACAATGTACTATTAAGCAAAAAAGCGATACAGATTCTGAATCCTCATTCCATGGGCTTCAATTTGAGCTATAATTCATTCACCAACTCCATATTGACTAAAGTTACTTCCCTTGTAAGTAAAGGATGAAAGAAGGTACGCATCTTTTAAAATCCTTCTGCATCCCTAAGGCGCCGACTCTTCCCCACCTCTATATGTGGCGTTTCTGGGGCATTAAATTCTACCTCCACTGTCCACCTCTCCATCACGTAACTTTCTCATTTGCATTTATTGCTCTCACAGAATTCACACAGCAACCTTCAATTAGACAAACTAGTCATACACAAATGCCGTTTAACTTCATTTGAAATAATGATAACGCGTATCGTAGAGAAATAACGCGAGATCGATGTAAATGCAAGAAATAAATACACATTTGAACTCAAATTGCACTCACAGCCAAAAACAAGGAGATTTCTAAACGTCGCTTCAACTTAAAGTACAGAACCAGTAGATAAGTCAAACAAATCAGCGGACATCCAGCTTAATTTGAATTATACGCCCGCAAACCACCGTAATCCGATCATGCATCTATGGATCCTATATTAGTGATTCCACAGGGACACATTAGACGCACTTTAAAATTTCAAGAGCCTCGGCGAACTGACATATTTATTTTCGAACAGCGCGCGCGTCTTACACTTCCATTCAAACAAGGTGCAGGATCGGATTACGACAATTTTATGAAAGTTTCGCTCATATTTTACTTTATACTCATAAATTTCTTCGGCAGCAAGTAAGAGCCGAAAGAAGTAACGTACCTCAAAATTCAATTGCGCACATAGCGTTACGGGACTAACATTATATGTCAAAGATATAAAGCGGGTAGAACGAGTCAGCTCAAGCCACAATTTGACTTTCCCGCCTAAATCTTATCGTTGCAAGACTGAAACATCACTGTCTTCTCACTGACGAAGAAATTACGAGTAATAACTTTACACACGCAGGTAAACGCAACTAGAGCACGATAAGACGAGAGATTCTTTCGAAATTCGTAAAATGTACATACAAACTATTTGTCTGGATCAGTAGGATGGCCCTGATGGGAAGAATGCCCCTGACGCCGCTGATCTCGTGGTGGGAGCACCTGCAAGCCGAAAATGATAATATTTGTTGATAATGATGATGATATAGATGCCGAACGCTCTTCGTAAACTTTAATTTCGTAATGCAGAGGTAAAAAAGTAATATATATTCATGGAAATTGTATATCAACCGTTCCCCACACTTCTCCAAGTAAGTTTCAACAGTTAAAGCAGACCTGTTTTAGTACGCCTTGCAAATGAGATCGTCTGCCCGAGGCTTGATCGAGATTGCTACCGTAACCAGCACCTGAAAGTAAAAATATATTCCCAGTATTTTAATTACTATCAAGAAAATTCGAAAATGAAAGTTGATTTCTACATAATCAATTGCATTTAATCAATTAGTATGACGAGTATGCAAAAAGTACTACGATTCCTTAACAAGTGCACTTTTAATATTCAAAGGGAAGAGGTTTCTGTGAAAATAATTCAACTAAGAGCCCAATTTGATTTGGATAGTCTCTATATGAAAGTAATAACAGGATTGATAGTACCGACCATGTTCATCCGTCGAACGGGGAGTTACGATCGGAAATGTGTGGCCGAGATCGCTGAGAAACTCCTGAGCCAAGTTTCCCGTAAACGTCGAGGTGCCATAGTTATCGTGCTGAGACCAAGCGGATGCGCCAGCCGCACCGCCTTGATTAGAAACACCGCCGGCGTATAGACCAGCTAAAATGAACGTTTCTCTTAAGGTAATTTTACAATATTACCGTAAATCCTCTAATAGACGCCCCCCTCAAGCCTTGATTGAAAAAATAGACGCCCACCCTCTAATAAACGCCCACCCCCCAATAATCGCCCTCCTTCAGAGTGATTAAAACATTAAATGTTTGTGCAGTGTTGGTCAATAATGCACTACCAAGTCAAATACGACCAGATAACGCCCAATCTTGGAATTTATGAGTGATGTTATAAGTTGAAGTGGCGATTGAAACAAAGAAATACCCTCTCTCCAACGAGTGTTTCATTCAAACATCGATTGAAATAATAGTCGCCCACCCTCTAATAGACGCCCCCCTCACGCCATGATTGAAAAAATAGACGCCCAGGGCGTCTATTAGAGGATTTACGGTATCTATCTGCGATTGCGCTCATAAGTGCACATGTTTTGCAAGTCCATGTGAAACTTTTGCATACAAGTATGCATAGATTCGTGCACAAAATTATCTTGCCGGGCCAATGAGTACTAAAGCGGTTTTCACTGCATAAATTACAGTCAAAACCGGATAAGTGCACATCGACCAGGCACGAAATTTTGTGCACTTATCCGATCATGATTCACTATAAAAATTGCACACGGGGCTTGCAAAAACTGTGCACTTATCCGGTTTGTGCACTTAACCGGTGTGCACTTATGCGGTTTCGACTCTACCGTGATGGTATCCAAACTCGGCGAGTAGTTCGTGATACTTGGCGGCAAGCTTTGCCTGTAGTTCGGAGGCCATCTGTTGATGAGTGAGATCGAGGTCGCGTTCCAACTGGTCCAACTTTGCCGCCAGATGGTCTCTCTCCCGTCTCAGCATGTCCGTCTGGGCGGCGGATGAGCGCAGCGCCAACTCACACGCCGACTTCGCTCCCATCAACTCTTTTTCGTGAGTTTTCTTCAGTTGGTCTGTCGTTGTCTGCAGTGATCATTAACAGTATAATTTATTTTTGCCGGTTTTGCTTATAGCCGTTACTTCGGCCGGTCCCCCAAGTATCGGTATAAACGGATTTCATTGTATTGTCGACATTATTGATCAGTAACAAGAAATCTCGCTAGGCACGTATATGGCAAAAGTAAGCCCGCTTGTCAGTGTGAAAACACCGTTTTTCACCAATAACGAAAGTCAATTCTTGACTTTTACGTGCATATATTGCTAAAAAGAAGCTCTATCGACTTTCGAAGCAATTTGCCCTATCTCAATCTAAGATTTCTTGTGACCGATCGGCAAATTTTTACTATGCTGCAAAATATATCCTCACCATCAATTTCCTTTCAGCATTCTTCTCCAACTCCTTCATCTTCTGCAGATCTTCCTGTTCCTTCTGCTCCAGGCGCTGTCTTCCAGCGCTCTTCTCTGCGGCTAGCTCAGTCGTCAGTCGTCGATTGACCTCCAGCGTCCTTCTCAACTCGTCGTCCTTGGCGTTGTACTCCACGGAAAGATCGGTCTCACGCGACTTTGCTTCCCGTAAGTCCGCCTCTAATCGGTCAATTCGAGCGCTCTTCTCTAAACAATGAGGAATACGGTTGAAATCGTTTAGAGGATTCGCTTATAAAGGTAAATTGCTTATTATGGACATGCTTGACCGATCTCAAATTTTCGCTGTTTTATGTTTTTTATAGGGCGATAAAAGCACAGCCAGATCTCATCACATTGATAGAGCATAAAATGAATGACGGGTAAAGCAGAAAATCGATAACGCCATTCTGCTTGCGCAGAAAGTTAAAATGAAAGCATCCGGGGAAGGGAGAGCTGTTGATACCGTCCACGAGACGCCGTGCTTGCTCGAAATTTTGCGTCAACGAGTCGCATTGGAGGCGCAAACTTTGCGTTTCGCGTCTTTCAGTCGACAAAACCTGCAAAAATTGTCAAATGTTTCAGTTAGTAATAAAGAGCCAAAGAGGGTACTACAATATGTAAACTTTAGAGTATCCTCAGCACAGATACCGTTAAGAAAACCAATAGGAAGACGATTTCCCTGTTACTAATGAAGGAATTGCGAATGTTCGGTTATTGCAAAAACGTCATCATTCACATGGAGATCCCAGTTCTACACTATAATCAAAGTTTATCGATCAGTAACAAGGGATCTTAGATCCAATGAGGAAAAGTGCTTCGAAAGTTGATAACGCTTCCTATGAATTAGCACATACAAAAATCAAGAAACAACTATCATTCTCGGTGAAAAAGGGTGTTCAAACACCGAAAAGAAAGCTCCTCTCTAACAACTTCGGTAACTAGCTCGATGTTTTGTTACCGATCGAAAAAATATTAGCTATAAACTCTCGCGGCCTACCGTACCTGACTAATTGCTTGCAATTGCGTTTCGGCGTCTTCAAGCCGTCGATTGAGCAGGTGAGTATGGGCGGAGGAGACAGCGGCGCTTTCCTTCAGCTTCACATTTTCGTTCAGGAGAGTTTGGCAGATTGCCAAGCGTTGCTGCTCGCGGTCACAAAAATCGTCCGTGAGCGCCTTCACATCCGCTTCTACCTGAAGCACTACTATTTTCCAGCTTGCCCTATGAACTATACTTTCTTTCAGCACGCTTAATAAAAACAAATCCTTTTTTAAATTTAACAAAATTAATTAAATAAGTTTCCCTTCACGACCGTCCTCACCTAGTCGGGCTAAAGGGCGACCGGTACAAGATAGGTCCTAAAGCGATTCTCGCCAGATTACAATGTTTGCAGGGAAATAGCACCGTACGGCATTGCTATGGGCTCAAACTCTTACGTAACGCAGTTCAAATTACGCGCCTCCGATTACAGTAGCTTTCGCGTACCGGTCGCCCTTTAGCTCGACCATCCTCACCTGATCCAGACACAGTCGCTGAGTTCCGACATGCGTTTCAGCGATGGAAAGTCGCTCTTCAAGTTGCAAACATCGCCGACTAAGCATCTCGATCTTTCGCTCGCAGTGAAGTCGCTTCATCGTTTCCGCTTCGAGCAGCTGGCGCAAATCACCCGTTGTCAATGTCTGAATTGTTTGCGTCGGTTTCAAATCGCACACTTTATTTTAAGTCGCGAGTAGACTTTTGATAACCTAATAAGAATACAGTAGAATTCGTTTATAGCGGTTTCGGTTATAACGGTATTTCGTTAATACGGATCAAGATTATCAGTCTCAAAGCGTACTTTCCCATGCAAACAAGTTTGGCTCTACCGGTATTTGGCTCATACCGGTAAAAATTGTTCGGTCCCCCGGTGACCGGTATAAACGAATTCCACTGTAAGTGCAAGTAAGCTTAAGTGAACCTTTAGAAAGGCGTCTTCCGCCGCTTTGTCCTGCCCTTTCAGTGGGAGGGCAAACGATCTGCTCTCGGCCTCCGAGCTCAACTCTGACAGCCTCGAAAGATGACCAAAATCTTCGCGAATGGCGCCAAAGACAGTCTCCAATTTTTTCACGTGTCTCGCCACGATCGGCTCCAAATGAGAGGAACTGTCTTCCTGTAGAAAATATGGTAGATCAATTAGTTGACGTCAACGGTGAAAGTCCCAGAAGTAATTTGTCACTCCCTCTGTCTAGTATATTCTGGGACATCCTGTATTTCTTTTCTGTTATGATAAATTAACTTCGAATGACGGAATAACCGATTGCACTGTAAATTCAGAGATAACTGCCTGTTCCTCAGGTATACCTGCGATAAGCGAATAAGAGCGCCTTGAATAGCAACGTTGACTGTGTCATTATGTGTTAAATCGCTCGAATGGCTGAACTGAACACATAACAATAAAATGTAAAAATATAAAGCTCGCATACATTAATCGCTCCCGAAGTGACGACATCGTTTTCGTGGTGGGATCCGTCGTGAGATTCAGGCAATCGCGGCATTTCAACGCTGAACGATACCGAGAGATTTGCGGTGGCAGCCTTGGACGGGCTATTGAGAGGTTTCAAACAACTGCGCGGTCTAAAAATCAATTGTGGAAACCATTTATACCGGTAAATGGGAGACCGACCATAATCACCAATATAAGCAAAACCGGTATAAACGAATTCTACTGTACAGTCAAAATTTGCCGATCAGTAACAAGAAATCTTAGATTGAATAAGGCAAACTGCTGTGAAAGTCTATAACGCTCCTTTCTATCACTATACGTATATAAAAACCAAGAAACAATTGATTCTTGGTGAAAAATAGTGTTCAAATATCGAAAAACGAGCTCATCTTTGCCAACTACAGTAACTGGAACGATTTTTCATAACCGATCCAAATATTTTGACAACATAATGAGAAAAACAACACAACAGATGAAAATTTGCAGAAAAAACTTACGCTTGATCAGAAGGGTCGCCGATTTTCGTAGCTGGCGATACGCCACCGAATAGAGAGCGACGGGCGGAATTTGAGTGAGTGAGACGAGAAAGATACGACGCGCTGGCGCCGCTGGGCAGCTGCTGACTCTCTGGGGTCATAGGATCCGAGACTGTGTGGCCCGACACGGAGAAGAACTCGGGTGGACTGCAATTCTTTCACTCTTTCAACCCTTGATTGGTATGAATGGGCGCTTCTTTAGAATAGGGACCCTAGATCACTCAGCGCACTGATTTATCGTAGATTCACCCTTGTCCGCATTGAAACGGCTGATTTTGGGGGACTCTGTTCTACAGGAGTGCCCAACATTCGTTAATGTGATTATTTAACACGATTCTCATATAAAAGCAATTCAGAGCTGTTTAGATTAAGTGAAACGTAACTCAACCGTTAGTTGAATAGCCTTACCGTTGGTTAGTGAGAAGCGACGCCTCCTGTGAAAGCAACTCGATACCGCTCACAATCAAATCATCCGTGTCCGCATCTGAGGCGGCATCTTCGCCTCTGCCCGCACCAGCGGCATAGTTCGCTGACCAATCGTCACCTTCTTCTGTCATTTTGCACGATCTGAGCAGCGCTATAATTTCGGCAAGGGGTCTTTTTTTCTCAACGCGTTTGAATTCGGATTGAAGCCGATTCAAATGCTCCGTGTACTGTAGTGAGCAATAAGGCATCGTGTCGAGACCGATCGCAATACTTCTGTCAGTAATCTTCGAGCTCTGCCACAATGAGAACATTCACATTTGAGGAAAGAATCTGCATCATGGAAGAAGCACGATCGATTTAGTACTTTTTAAATCATTCCCCTTTAAGCGGATGGTTTTGGCCATGCGGGAACGCGCCTGCGTGCGTCACCGAAAACAAAACGAAGCAGCCCATGACAAAGCTGCCCTATGATGCGCCGCTCGAAATGTCTCACGCCATTTTCTGGCGTTCGAGCGAGCAAAGTGCCCGAATTCTGACCACTACTTGCGCAGAAGAAACAATCTGTGTGTGAGAACGGCTATAACGCGCGCGCGCGAAATGAAATAATGCGCCTTCTGAATATTCTAACAACATGGGCTCTTTGGGAATATGTAAGAATATGCGAGGATTCTGTCCTCATTGACAGTTGTAGTTGTCCCCATGTAGATAAAGGTCTTTTATTCTATTATTACTGAAATGTAGGAGGATCGTATCAATCAGAGCCACTATCTTCCCGCAAGTCGTCATTTCATTACTTACAGATAGAAAGCTTTATTTTATACGTTCTCAGACTCACCTATGGGAACCCAAGATCAACGATGCGATCATGCTATAACTGCATATTTTTTAATATAGTGAACATCTCGTGGAGTCACTCGCCAGTTATTCGTCTTGAGACAGTCCGAGCGGGCAGTTTTTAGCATTTCTCAACCAGTTTTGATGAAGCCATATAAAAACGATATGATAAATTAAGTGCATGTATTTAATAATGCAAACATGTTAATGTCCATCTTATCCTGTGACATCAAAACTTCAATACAGAAACTCGTTTTGGTTCTAATTCTCAATTGACCGCTGCCTTTTTTCTTGATTTGATGCTGTAGGCTGTCATTCGATGTCAAATTAATACTGTATCAATTCGTTAAATTATACGCACGTTGGAAAAGGAGTCTTATAGTAAATTTATCTTTTCCAGAAGACTGCAAGATGAATCCGATCATTTTATCATCGCTGCTTTTCGCTATGATTGTCGTGGGTTCTGTCGAAGCCCAGGCAAGAAAGGTGCAATACTGTAAGCATGGCGGCCTTTATTACGGCAAGGAGGAGCTTGATTTGTCAAAAACACAGGATGAAGCGTGTTCACAAGTTAGCGGCGGCTTTCAGTGCTTCACCAAATACAACGAAGACAACAAACTCACATTTACAACTTGCGCAAGCCGCACTTGTGCGCGAGATGATGGAGAAGAAATGAGAAACGCCTGTAGAGAAACACGCGACGGTCGAGTTTGCTGTTGTGACAATGATGGATGCGTCGGTGACGGCTACAGCAGTATTATTTTCACAGCCAGAGGTGAGGCTTTTTTGGGTTCCCTTCGCCGAAAAGCTTAACCTCTAGAATCTGAGAAAGCTGGCCCCGTCTAATATCATTGACACAATGTCAAATAAGGTTGTAATATCATATTCAGCTCGCCAAGTCAGATTTCAGTGCCTGAGCGAAAAGGCTGATTAGGGTTAATGTGATACCTGATGAGGCTACTTCATTCTCTATCAATTTTCAAGAATTCATAAGACGACGTTTATGTGCTTTTGCTAACTGGTAGGTAGCTAAATATGTATCTTTATCACACGTAACGTTACCTTTAATTAGCTCTAAAGTAAAGTGGAATCCTGTCGCAATAATCGTTGAGACCGTTACTCATGCATTATATACAGAAATGCTTGACAAGAAAAAGATCGAAAAGTGCTATAAAGGGGGCGTGGTTGACAGCGACGACGAATTGATTCTCGCCAATGCAACAGAAGACATATGCGCGCATGACGGCAGTCAGTGCTACACCAAATTCAATGACAAAAATCAACTTACATACTCTACATGTTCCACTGAAGAAGTCTGTAAGTACGCTAATGGAGCAGAAATGAGAAACGACTGCAAGAGTTCCGCAATGGGACTGGGCAAGGAGTGCTGCTGTGATAGCGCTGAGCTGTGCACTGGCGCCGCTTACAAGCATTGTATGCCCTCGTTCTTCGTTCTCATCATTGCTTCAACCCTCACACTTATTTTCTTCATCTAATCAGGAATCACACTTTTTGCTAGTCCGGATAATGAAAAATGTAAACTGATAAAAAGCACATTTTTATTGGTAAAATTTGCTTTTGAATGACCAATGATGTTATTATATTGCGTTATTTAATTATTGGTAATTGCAGTAGTGATATTTCTGCTTTTTCGCCGACTAATAGTTAGTATAAGAAAATGTTACCGTGCTTAATTGAACAAACGACAGCCAAAAACGATGCAATATAAATAATAACTGATCAAGAGTAAAAAAATACATGGCCCTTTTCCTATATGTATATCATTTTCACTTTAACATGGAGACTTTTAAATAAAAATAACATTTTCTAAGTCATATTAAAATGAAAAGTGTCTCCTTTCAATTGGAATATGCCCCCATTTCAAGTGAAAATGAAGTGAAAATGGTGTATACGCGTGTCATCATGCTTGAAATATGACTTCTTGTCATATTCTTTGATTACGGCCAATCGTTTATTCAGCTTCCTTTTTTCCCCAGCATTTTTCGCAAAACAGATTATTTCGTAATGCAATGCGACATCCACTATGCTCTGACATTCTAGCATTTGAATAAGCAACACACATTTTGCATTGAACTTACAATTTTACTATTTGCTCAGTGTCCCAGTAGAGAGTAATCACATTTACAGAACAAGCCATGTTGAAACATCTTCTACAGCACTTCGAGACGATACGCTAATTAGACAATACTTAGACGACATAATTGAACAATCGTTAAGCACCCGATACAGAAACTGAATTATATCAGCTCACACGGACATAACCTGTGCAACATAATTGCCTATACTGCAAAACTTTGCTGGTAATTCTAATTTCTGTGGGATATGACAGCTAACATATGTCTACTCTGCTGCTCAGTAAAATGTCCCATCTCCATCGGGACTCTTAATATTAACGAGGGTTTAATCGACCCGAAACACTGCTCTTCAACCCTGTGCACAGCACCGACTTTTCGAAAACCCTCCACCCACGTCATAGACCATCGTATTTAAAGACGAATTGTATCTATTCATTTATTCAATTTCGACGGCATATTGTATCAACAGCGATGTTCTAGCTTTTCACAAGCTTTTGGCTAGCCACAGTACGCATCCACAGCACATTTATCGTTTGATCAGTAAGCGAGGTTAGATAGTAAGGGTTCGTTCGGCTGGGAGAGGTTATTCTCGATCGAGAAAAGCCATGTCAGAATCAATTCTCAGAGTCTTCAATTAATGTATGGCAACAACTTTTCAGATGCCCCTGAATGAGAGGTGTAACCTCATAACCTCTGCCGTCCACCACGACAGTCCGACACACCCTTACCAAATTACGCGTGACAAAAACATCTCTAACTAGTCGCGCCTGCAGCAAATATAAGAGCGGTTGAATAAAACCAAAATATAAAATCATACAGTTCACAAACATTTGTTCTGTTCCAAAATAAGCGTCAAACTAATTTGTTTTAATGCTCCTTTGGCTATAGTAAGCTAACTTTAAAGTGCTGTTGATAATTTTTAAGCGATCCGCGGTTTCAGTTTTAGAACACGTGCAAATGATAAATTAGAGAGTTATCGATATTTTTTTAACTGCAAGCAATCAGTTTACTGTAACTTCTGTGTTCCTTTCATAAAAATTAAAATTAAAAACACGGCTCAATGCTTCAGTTTGAACGTGTCAAAGATCATAGGTCCCTTTAATCACACCTCATCACACAAACTAAACGTTTCATGAGCGCTTTTCAAATCTACACTTTTGATTTTTAACACATTCTTATTAAAACTCGCATCTCTGAATTGATTGAACAGTCGCTTAGCACATAAAAACAAATAAATGTTCAGCATAAATGTTGCTGCGACGAAAACCAACACGATGACGTCATATTTCATCTCGCCGAATGTCGCCCCCGCAAGAACGATGCCAAAGAAAATCAACTGCAAAGAGAAGTATTTGTGTACCTGTCAGTTATTATGAGCGCGGAAGACTTCTTCAGTCCCTTATGCAGCATCGCGCAAACTCGGGAGGAAAGGGCAGCGAGCAGCTTGTGGTCTGCATAGAAGTTCACCTTTTGGTTGGCAGCGGAACTCGAGGTCACATTGATGGATAAGCTGCTCGTGCGCATATAGGGCGTCCCCAAACTGATGCGGCAAAATTCTCAAACACACCCGGAGATGGGTGCCGATCGGCGCTCGAGGCCACGCGCCCCCATCTACCGGCCCCCAGCTGGCATACACCCTAGTCCATCATCCCTCTATAAAAGTAGTCGCTTTCGAACTTTCATGAATTCGATAAATAATGCATTCGCCCCTTACTGGAGGAAAATTTTCTGTCTCACTCAGACGCGGAGAGTAAATAGAGTCTCCTCAAGACAACTCCCCCATCCCCACCTCTGCCCGCATCCCCAAATCCGTGGAAAACACCCAAAACATACCTGCATGATAATTCCAAAAACAATGATGGCAAGAAAAGGAATTATCAATCGGTGGCGCCCTTTGAAGATCGCGAATAAGGTGACGCAGTCGACACATATGTGAAGGAAGGCGAACGCGGCCACAAGGAAGTTAGTAGTGCAGATATATTCTAGCTAGAAGCATTACTGCAATCAATACGAGAATAGGCCTCGCCAATTCCACGTGTATAACCATAAACATGGACACGCGGTGGGTGACGTGGTGATGACTATGAGGCTGCGGTTATGTCACAGCTACCATCATATTGTCGAACCTATGCAACCTTCATTTTATCATTGTCAACGCGGAACTTTCGCCACCACTTGATGAACTTTCCCATAACTCCCAGCACAATTAGCCAATCAAAATGCAAAATCTATCAATCCCATCAGACACTTAAAGACTTGCGTAATCGTCTAATCGCTTAACAGTTACCATAGCGTTACTGTAGAGAGTGAACAGTGGCGCAGTTATCGATTCGAAATTTGCTGCTCTGTATTTGCACGAAAACGATGTACACGCTTCGAATGTTAAGTTCAGAGCAGACGAATTCGATTACGATTAAAGGCGGGAAGCGTATATTTTACATATGCTTCAATGGTCTGCAGAATGAAAACACTATTCTAATAAATCAGATTCGGAAGTTATTTGCAATAAATGGCGTGATGCATGCAGAATCCCCAGAGACTTTAGTTTCCAGACATACCCAGTCGAAGAAGTACTGTGCTATGAGTCATATTCACAGAGGAAGGATGTTGTTTTTTGGAAAAGCTATTTTGCTTCACATAAAAAGATGTAATCTGGCGCAATGTGCATCACAGCTGCTGATCAAGTAAAAAACATCACGACCATTTGATTGATTCGTGCAAACTCTTATATGCATCAGAGAGAAGAGTGTACGAGTACGAAAAATATGACTTCAATGCAATGGGGATGGCTTTTGTACGTTGATTGGTGAAAGTTTCGTTCAAACAATTGTGCCTTCTAGGGGACGTCAGCGAAACGGATTTGGTCATTTTAGTTCAACTTTTGGCGCGGTGGCAAACAGATGGCGGCTATGACGCTGGCAATACTCATATCCTATAGGCGGTAAAATGAGAACGACGTGTACGTGTCACTAAACTTCGGTAAAACGAACCTTAGCGGGCGGTCCGTCGCTGTGGAAGTGGGCGTCGACTTGCGTGCTGATGATGTGCGCCTTCTCGGAGCCCTTGCTCGCGTCTGGCGAACTTGAAAGAGCGTCTATGTAAGCAGCTTTGCAGGACATTAGCGGATTTTCTAGTTCTGCAATAGGTTCAATAATCCGCAGTATATTGCAGATAATGTTTTTGGTCATATGCACATGTTTGGAAATAACCAACTACTTAATCAAGGTTTCACTTACTTAATATAATGGAAATGCCGAAGAAGATAATGTCCAAAATGCAGAAAATTCCCACAACAACTTTCACTCGACAACAACCAATTTTATTCTTCTGATTGTTTGACATTTCTGGCGACATTTTACGGCGACTCCAATATTGATGGTGGTCAACTAGCCGCGACTTGGGAAGACCAGCGCCCAGCTGCAGTATCCTTTAAATTGCCTCAAAAATGAAAGGAGAAGCAGCCCGCACGCCAAATTTGAACAGTATTTGTTAAGTATAAGTGAATGCATTATAATTTACCCATTACAGAGGAAGCAGATCGGATCCCGCGTTTTACGGTGTTCGGCTTTTTCTGCAATGCCACAAGACTTCAAAGGAAACAGCGCGTTATCTCTTCTTTGCAATTTTTTCGTCACCATCATCTGGATAATATCATAAACTGAATTGTGAATAATGTTCGTAAATTATCGCATACAGAAGTTGTAAAATTATAGTGATTGTTTTAATTGTGCAATTATCAGCTACTCTTTAGAGAAGCTACTTCAATTACCATCAACTAACATTACCATCAATTTCGGCTATCTTAATTTCATTTTATTAAATAAGGTTAGAATCTTTCAGTTTTTGATATTTACCATTTAGAAATTCTTTTCATTGAAGTTTTGCTCAGATCGTCACCTCTATTTTAATAACTTTCAGTTTTCATTCTGTTTTTCAAAAAGATTTTTGAATAAAGTAAGCAACAGGCGGACCTTCGTTTGCCCTTTCCTCGACCTGGCATCAACTAGTTGAATTTAAATTGAATAAACCCTGAGCCAGCCGAGTTGGCGGAGGACCTAACTAGAGAATGGCAGTGCGGTTGGCGCGGCGTCAAGCGAGCCAAGGTCATCAGAGCTCTCCTCGATAATTTACCGAATGGAGTGCGAGAAAGGCTCTTTCAGCGAATTAAATATTGATCATCGCGGATTAATGCGCCGCGCATCCGCTCTGCCCTTTAGCGGAAAGAGAACGCATTAATTATTGCGCATAGATCTCTGATTGCTCCTGCAGCGGCAGGAAAAGTCAAACCATTTCTTTGGCGAGATATTTAGTTAATCGCTTTGCTAATAATGGTCGCTCTAATTTTTTTCGTCGTTTTGGCAATTAGACACTTGGGAGGGAACGAGGCGATTCGCACAGTAGAAGAGCGCAATTTTCGGTTTAAGAGGGATTTGACCGTGCTCGGTCGCTTATAAGGCCTTATAATAGATTCTAATGCGTCATCCCTCTTTAAAAAACTTATCGAAACACAACGTTTCGATAGAAATTGGGGGAAAGGCGTCGATTGATCAGTTTTATGTGCGCGTGATTAATTTTCAAGCTCACACTACGACACACCAATCGTCGCATTACCGACCAATGTCACTGGTACTGTTGTAACTAAAACGCTTTTACCAAGTGAAGCGTACTGGACAGAATCTTTTCTACCCATCCGCCTTATTTCTTGATACTGCCAATCTTTTAATGAATCAATTATGCTTTCGAAGCGCTGATTTTTCGAGAAGAGTTACCAAAAGTGTATATCAGCCATTGCTTTATTCTGTGTTACTAATTGTAGGAAATGATTTTTAATTTTTTGCACGTTTATATAGTAATAATCATTCTGCTAGACCGCGTTAAGGTCGAGCTATGCAAACAAACCGGCAAACGCATTGCATGAGCTACAGCATTATTACACGAACCAAACATTGGAAGCCCTTAAAGCGGAACTGAAGTCTCTGCTACTCTGAAAAATATATTCTGTAGTACTTGAACTATCTTATGGACAAGACTTGAAGCACTTCCTTCTTTGCGGAACTTCAATTAGTAAGATTCCAATATTTCCGTCTCTCTTTTAAATGAGCTAGAGCTCGTTTCAAAATCAGCTCTTTGAGATAGCTGCGCATCAAATTAAATGCGTCTCAAGGGAAAAGCAGTTTTATCAAATGTACCTCTTCTACTGCATGCAATTACCGGCACCCGTGAAGCAGAGTTGACAGGATATCATGACTGGATGAGCTCGAAGGTCATTCGAGCATATCAACTGCTGGTTGCGTTCCACAAATAACCGCTGACTCAGAGCACTCATTGGTCGGAGATTAGGGATAAGAGCACTTGCAGTCCAACATATCTGCAAGGGAGTTATAAAAAGCGAAAGCTCAAGTCCGAAGCATTGCAGCTGCCTGCGCGATAACAGGAAGTGCCTAATAAAATCAGCCTTCATGAATTATGCGTTCGAAGTGGCTGATTTTAATGCGCATTCTTGATAAGGTAGCAATGTGGATCGAGTGAACTACAACACGGTGCACGATACGGCTTCTGAATAGAGCCGAGCTAAAGATCAAGACTACGCTTCAAAAGAGCTGAAGATTGTATGCGCCAGCAAACTGCCTTCAACAGGAAGCGAGAAATTCTTATTGATATAAACTTCTCTGTTCTGTGATCGAGAATTTACATTATTATCAACAACTGAGCATTTAAGGGAGGAATTAAACGAGAACCGGCCAGCAGTTACTTCGATAATTCAGTTTTGATGTACGCGGGAGTACTGATCACTCGCCTCATCGATGTAATCGCAGTTGCAACAGTTGTAGAAGGTTTATTGAATAAATTCACGAGTAAGGATAAAATTGCAAAAGAGAGAAAGGGGTTTTTGACGAACTGGAAATCTTTCCACTCGGAAAGATTGTCATCGTGTCCTATTCCCAAGTCGCCACAGAGTTTCAAAGTCTTTAGTTATAACTGTCGCTCTGCTGTGTCCTGTGAGAGCCTCGCGGCACGGGTTTAACGCGCGGCTAGAGCCTATTCTATAAAACTTGCGACTGCACAATTGCAGGAGCGATGACTGTTTATATTTGATCTATTTTTGGCTATTTCCTACTTTTGACCAATCAATACGTTTGCAATTCTGCAATCGAAATAAAGTTTTATGAAAGCTCGGATGTACCTGCTTACATTCTACGGCTTTGACAACATGCAATCCTATAATCAGCTGCTCATAGTGATTTCTGTTTTGCTTGCTTGCAATGAATGCATCTAGAGAATTTTGGTAACAATTATAAAATGGGAATACTTATTTCAGTTATTACACACTTTTTGCAAGCTCTTCGTCGGAGATGGCGAAACCCGCTCAACGTTTGTTCCTCGTGAAGCTTGCAATTGGAATTATCAAACACACCAAGCTTGATTTGAGTTCGAAAAACTGACAGTTTTTACATCAAGCCACAATTTCTGTCAAATCAGATCACGCGACCTAATTCATGCTCCAGCTGAGGTAGGTCTAACAAAGGTGCATTCATGCAATTCGCCAAAACAAAACATCTATGGTTTTGATCATACGAGCATCGCGTAGTCTGCAAGTTAGCTGACTGCAGTATAGTAAACTCCGTTTATCATCACAATGAATATCCGATGATGCAGCTAAGTCTGCTTTAACTATTGCATTAGTGAAGGAAATTACAAACAGAATATTGAAAGATACCTTTACTGATGTTTGTAATTCTTAGGCACTCAGTTAGCAGTACGCCTCTCTTAAAGGTATTGTGAAAGATAAATGGCGTCGTAACAAAGCTGCAAAAACTAGACAATTAGATATGACAAGCAAATACAAACCTAATGAGAGAGTATAGGAAACGGGATAAAACTTTGGGCAAAGTGACAAATCTCCCGACTAAGTATTCACCATTTATCCTGATACCGAAATGAGCAAATCGTCAAGACCGGTAACATATCTTCGTAAAGCCCCGCGCAAGCAAACAAAAGTAAGTATACAGCAACCGTTGCTCTCTCGAATGCTATCTCATTTATCAATAAATATATCCTTTACAACATTTTGCAAGATTAAACAGCCGACGGTGCAGGTAGCTCTTTCGGTCTTCGAATGAACCTCAATCCAAGTCGAATGTCTCTGTGCCGAGCGGCGTATATGAACAAGTTGAGCATAGCATTGACGCAATTCAATATCCAGAAGACTGTACCCCATCTGGCTGCCATCTGGCGATTGTCTGTTAGCTTCCATTCGAGCATCACGCAACTCGGCACGACTGTTAGGAAGAAAGTCAGACTGTTGCTGATTCCTGTTGTTACCGTAAAGCGACGCTGCGCTACTCGTTGCCTAAAAACAGAAAATAATAGATAGTAAACTTTAGGCTATTGCGCTGGCTAGCAACACGAGGGGCAAAATAATTTTTTGTGTATGAAATGACACTTTTAAGGCTTAATTAATTGTCTATAGTTGATTTAATTTAAGAGCCTGGCAAACAGAAACGAACAATGCTAAAACTTCGAATAAGAGGCAGATTTAGAAAACGTCATTGTCAGCGAAGCAAGGTAGCAAAAGCAAGTTGCTTGCACAAGTTTTGCGCTAAAATACCAGCCTGAATACACTATCGCTTTGTGAGTAGCAATAAGCCTTTTCAGTTAAATTTACTTTTAAATATACACACCATGATTTGATGGGGCAAATAGTTATAACCATAATTATCCGCTGGAGCTGCAGATGAAATGTGAGGTAAATTCATGCGATTTTTTTCTTTTGCAAAACATGCATGACTTAAAATAAATGACAATGGACAGAAATTGATGCCAAGTCAGTCTGAGCAAGACTCCTCAGGAAAACAACGCCGTACCTCGTAACAATAACGCTTGTGGCTGTTCGTGCTTGCATTTTTTTCGCGTAAACGAAGACAGTGCCAGCGTAAAGTGTGACGCTCGCAGCGCTGAGTATTGCACGCCAAAAGTACATAAAAGTATTTGTGTGTTGGTCCCAGGCAGAAATCAGGCACACTGCTCCAACTAATGTGCTCTCTGATGTCACCGTCGGCAACCGGATAGAGCCGATGAGGACGTAGATAAGCGCAAATGTTGCGCACAATGCCAGCATGCCTACAATTTTCAATTCTAAATATTATTGCAATAATAGCACTACAGTGAAATATCAGTGGAGGATAGAGAGTAAACTTGTTGATGTTTTTCATGTCTTTACAGTTGTTCAACCGTGAATGAGTTGAGGGAGAATAGCAGGACAATTAGAAAGGATTGCATGTCATAGTTTATTTAACGATCTCAAGTCCCTCACGATTACTTCCCTATTGACGCAAACATTGATATCCTAGCTGCTTCGACTAATTCAGTCTACTGTCGAGTCAGCAGCATCAGAAACGGACTGAGCTGAGTCAACTTCTTAGGTTTGAGAGAGAGAAGTCGGAAGTTTCAAAAGGGCCCCGTATCACTTTTCCGGCAGTAAAAGGAGAACGGCCGACCGCTAGAGGAGAGGAAGTTGTTCCAGAGCCTCTCAAAAGATTCGCCCTTTACTGCCCAATGCAACTCGGATAATATCAGTCGAATGCAACCTACCAAATGCATATTTCTTGCCAAAGAGACGATACTGCAACGGCGCCCTGATCGCTAGATATCGATCTATGCTGACGGCGAACATAGCCGCTCCCTCGAATATCATTGAGAAGCTCAACGGAATGAAGTGTGGGGTAAATAAGCAGGCCTGGCGCCGCACGTTCTCATCCGTTCTATTTGTCAGAAAGAGATTCGCTCGATAAAGCGCAGCTGACAGCGTCGAGAATCCCATAAGAGCGTCGGCGAATGCCAATCCTGTATTTTAATCAAGCTTAGTATAATTAAAAGTACAACCTCAAATTTCAGCTTACTTTCACGATAATATAATTCGTGAGACTATGCTAAATAAAACTCTGTCGTGCACTTTAAAAGTTTCTGCAGCAATAATGAATGTATATCTACATATTGCCGGCGAAGAATTTATGCTGATTAATAAAGAAATGCGATAGCGTCTTGGGTATTCAGCATAATCTCGAGAAAATACGCCATAATGATACGAACGATAATGGGAATGGCACGTGCATTCATCGGGTCATCGTTGTAAAATGTTCATATTATCATTTATATTAAAATTTAAATGTTCAAATGCCTAATCAGTTTACCCCTTTCTTGAAAAGTAGTTAAGAATTATTTGAATTGCGCGCATAAAATATACTGAGTGCACAATCAAGTTACATAACTACTGGATTTATTCACAGAACCGTTTCTCAAATGGTACCTTTCTCAATGTAATAACATATTTTTCGCCTCAGGAAAAGACTGTGGGTGTGCAGAAACAAAAGGGAGAGTTTCCTCTTACCCCCATTGTCACCAATACCCTAAAACTTCGATTAAAACTGATATAGTAATAGGACAAGAGACCGTTTGGGAGCAATTTTAGATAAATTCGTGACGATTTAGGGTAACTGATATTAATGAAAATAACTCAAAATTGTTTATGCTTACCAGTTAATATAATATATTCCTTCTTAGCTCGCAGCGTACGATGTCGTGAAACAATTAGAATAATAGTGGCGTTCGTGAACAGCAGGCCCAAACCAAGCAGGGTGTAAGCCGTGTAATTGGCGACTTCCGCAACGTTTTGCGATGACATGTCGAAGTGCACTCTTTTTTGCAAACTCCCACTCACACAAGCATATTTAACCGCCTTTCAAAGCACGAAAATTCTCCCTTATAAGAAATTTGAGTTTCCATTTTATTGTAGCGCATGTCTTTAAAAGATCATTGTTGCTCAATGCCAGTCAAAGTATGATCAGTAGACTTGCTTCTCTCTTCTCTACAAATTGGTCAAATCAAAGAAAGTCGAAAGAGCAATTAATTCCAATTGATGCAGTGCCAGGCAGATGATGGTAATTTAGGTGCAAATCAGGAAAAAATAGCGTCCACTAGACATACAACTGTTCATTCACACCCACGTGGAAAGTACAGCTTTTCTTATTGCAGTGCCTTTCTTCAGAGCGACTTTTCTTTATTAGCCTGCATCAGGTATCTGTTGAAATCCACGATAGTCGGCATGAAACTGCGCGGTCGCCATCGAAACGTCTTTCATTCATTAAAGCAATAGCCTTGACACGCGCGGTTTCTGTCAGCTCACGCAGAGCTCTTTTGAGGAGCAAATATTCAATTTCATCCGTATGAATATACATAGATAAATTATTTTCTCGGGCGATGCCAGCAACGGTTCAGATAACATTTTCAAGCCGCAGTGCGCATCAATAAACGTACTGGAGAATGAGCGACAGCGTATTAACGAAGAAGGATGCAGACGACGGCACCTTTTTATGAAAGGCGAGTTAAAGAACAACCTTTGCTCAATTGTTCCCATACGCAAGCGTAAAATCAGCGTTACAGCTAACCATCTCCTAACTAGCACCCTCTCTCGAACTGAACAGAAAAATAAATCCGGCATCCTCTCCAAGATCCTGCAGATGTAGTAGCTACTTTAAATCATCTACGCCAAGCAATCTATCGTAAAGGCGCATTAACGATGAGGCCATATATTTATGTTGGCCTATCTCCTGACAAACGCTAACAGAATCGACAAAAAACAATTAAACGACTCGGGCGTTTTACTCTGATGAGCTATGACGCACACATCTGGCTCGAGGGCTGCCACTTTGACCCTGTGGGCTTGCAGAGCCCAACACAATATTTTTCCTCTTGTAAGAGGGAACTCACAGAATTTCAGTTTTGTTCAAAGCTCCAATATGATGACATTTTTAAGGAAGCACACGATAGAACGCAGTCCCGAGAACTGTTTGAGAGGCCGCTTAAGGGGTGCCATGAATTTGCGATTAATTTTTTCAATTGAGATACGGACGAGACAAATCGGGATGGACGCTTTTACTTACGCTAAACTCAGCCACCTACATACCATAAACATAAGTTTATTTGATGATGCAGCAGTGCGGAACTACTGCAGGTTTTTGAGCAGCGTGGCAGAATGATGGCCGTATCGATTGCATAGCACTCGCATGCAGCAAGGCGCTCTGGTGACGAGCGTAATTTCAGCCGCGTTGGCGTTCGTCTAAAGAGCTGAAAGACCGCCTAATTGCATTGGCAAACATTGGTGAAGATGCTTCTGTTTCTTCTACCTTTCTGAGTGTGAGTGATGTGATTGATTGAAGTCACTGAAGATTTAGCACGGGAATTACTGTTAATATCAATACTGCTTGAAAAGATTTGTTTGCGTTCACAGCTTGAAGGACAACCAGAAAAACTTGAGATGGTCGATTGTAAAGCAGGACGAAGGTCGGGTTCTCAAGCCCCTGCAATCGTGAAAACTGCTATACTCAGTAATCCCGGTTTTTTGCCTGATACGATTCTAATTGGTAGTACCAAAGAAACGCTTTTAAGAACTAATAAAAAGTCACGCATTTACTTTCATTTCGTACCGTGATATGAACAGAAACGAAAAACGAGTATCATTTTACTGAGAGATAAATGTACATAAAACATCAAACTGGTTAGCGTTCGTAACAATCCATTCAAAAATAAGACTAATCAAATCCACTGTAAAGCTGCCAATGGGTCAATGTCAACTATTTAATAGCATATTTTGATTCAGCCAGAAAATAGACTCCATAAATGTCAAGTATGGAGGAAGAAACTAATGGGGGACACTCTCGTATCATGAAAACGTTATAACCTTTGGTAATTTGACCTGGAAGACGATACAGGCAAATCCTACGATGTGCCTTTTTAACGAAATAATATGACTCGGTATAATACTTTGTCAGCCCGTAGATTATGTCTCAACGCATAATAGGCATATTACTGCAAATTCCTCCAAATTTCATTACCCATCAGCATATTATTGAGTAGATTTGAAACGTTTCTTACACAGGCGCAATTTGAAGAAAACTCCAACGAATAGCAAATCTAAGTAAGCGATCGTCGACTCGCCTTCCTAGTTACGGTAACGAAAACGCACGGAAGTATAACTAACGCGTGGAACATTCCTAAAACGGTTACAATGATCACAGTTTTCCAGAATACGGCCACCACATAGGCGTCGACGAGTGTCAACGGGACAATCCCGAGTACCGTAGTCAACGCTCCCTGAATGACGGGCCAACCGACCGCCTTGAAAGTATTCTCCAATCGGATGACCGGGTCGAGTTCCATCTTCGCGCCGCTTTCACATTTGACGTCGTTTGCAAACTTGGCATTTTCGAAATAGTCGCCATTTTGTAATTTCCCACGTCCATCGTTCGGACTATCTGTCGTGCCGTACTTGTCCGCGAAAAAGTGGTAGCAAATGTGTGCGGAGTAATCGACGGAAAAGCCGATGCTCATTAAAATTGAAATGAGCGATATTCCGTCGAGGTTGACGCCCCACGCGTGCAGGTAGGCAATTGTGCCCAAACAGATGGAACAGATGCTGACGATAACAGAGAAAACAGCGCCAAAGTCTGCGCAGAAAAAGAAGAGAAAAACACCCATGAGGAGGATGGCCTGGCCTAAAAAGAAGAATAATGCGCGTGCTATATTGCATGCATTTACTGATGAACACCAAATTGTGAAATTCAAAATGATATGAACGAAAAATAGTTAATATAAAAGGAGAAAGCAACGTTTACTGGACAGTCCATATACTCACAAAGCCTAGCTATACTGATGAGGAAGAAATTGAAGTTGCTGTGTAATTTTTAGAGTGATTTGAAAAATAGAAAAAAGTGAATTATAAAAATACAAAAAATTATTTTATTAATTTAAAATCTTTGCTTATTGCCCCGACATTGCATTGGAGAGAATTTGATTAACTGCAAACAAACCTGCGGTTTGCATAAAATTTCCAGGGGTCGCCGCGGCCGACTCAACCGGGACTTTTTCCAACAGGTGACAAGAAGAAACGTTAAAAACAGCGGCATATTTCTTGTTAATCAGTCGCCTCTGTTTCAGTAGCCATTCCACATCTTGATAGTTAGACATGTTGTGGTAGGCGATTGTCCAATAAAATCCCGCAATACGCGCGCTGGCACCTTCACCATTGATCCTGAAAAAGGATTTCTTTCAGGAACGTGATATGATATTTAAAAATTAATGGTCATGTATAGAGTATTGTGATGTTCATTCATTAACTCGTTAAGATTGTAAGTATAGCTGGAGTTTACTTACAGTATGTACTTCTCGTCCATATTATAATCCCGAAAGTGTTTGAGAAGAAATTCGGGTTCCCAGAACTCGCTCTCTCCACCCCAGAAAGCGATGGCAGTATCGTAATCGCGAATCCACAACTGCGTACCGACGTTGGACCCCATACCAAACTTTTTTATATTTTCATATTCTTCGATCATTTCAAAGAAGCGCTGACNAATATCGTAATCGCGAATCCACAACTGCGTACCGACGTTGGACCCCATACCAAACTTTTTTATATTTTCATATTCTTCGATCATTTCAAAGAAGCGCTGGCGCACCTGAAAACGGCATCATCAAGTAAAATTTGTTATTATTTTGTAAATTTCACATTTTGTAACGCAGAGTAAAAGGTGTTTTTGATGTGGGTTGAGGATTGGTAAAAGATCTGCGCATAATTCTTGAATTAGCGCGATGCGTTGAACGCTTAGCATACACTACAGAGCTTTTCGTAATTGTCCCTACTGTTTTTCTTCGTGTTTAAACATGTTTTGGTGAAAATGAAAAAGTACAATTTCTTGATCCACATGATGCTCTTGAGGGGTTCCTACATAATTAATATAGATAAATACGAGTATCACATTTCTGCCCCAATACTAAGATATATCCTACAACCTTTTGATAAGAGCTGCTCTAGTATGAAACATATGAAGGTGTGTTGTACTGTATCAGCAATTATGGTTATACGGCGATATGATTAAATTTAACTCATTCCCTTATTCGTCCTCATCTCATTTCAGTCCATTTCGTACTACGTATTACATGGAAAATAAGAAATTTTTCTACCGGAATGGTTGAATGCGCAAGAAATCAGCTGCTTTCGTGTTTCAGTTCTATGAGACATTCAGTAGCATTGGGTCTATTTCATATAGCACTATTACCGTAAGGTCGACGAAATTCGGCATGGTCTTCAGGGCGAAATTGACGATGTAGGACTCGTGTAGAACGAACTTCTCGTATTTGCTTGTGACAGGCGTCAAAGGCGAACTTCTTAAGTACAGGTTCTTCAGAGTGAAATTATTGTTCACCTGTAGAAGTGAGACTAGATCATGTACATGTATTGTCTACCGAACGAGCTAATATGCTGTGCTTTATCTATTTTAATTCAGCGACTTAAATTGCATCGATTCTTGTAAATAATTTATTTATATTTTCATAAAAATGGCTGCAAAATATGGGTATCAGTTAGCGCTTAGAGACAATATTCCTCACATTGTTTTGCTTAACGTAATTGGAGGCCTTTTTTAGATAATGATATCAAAATAACTTGATTTATACACATTTTATTTATCTTTCTATAGCCTATAAACGACTTTATAGACATTTAAAATCTTCTTCATACTATTAGCTATCCGCTATGCAATTTTTTCGATATCCTTGTACCTATTTCTTATCACCTGGCTTCTTTAGACTACTGGGGTGAGCGAAAGTCTCTCTGGCGTAATGTACCCCCCTAGCTCACACCTCTGCCATTCCTACCATATAGTTGCATGAATTGTAACTTGAGATCGAAATTATGCAGCAGTCTTGTAAGACGGTACACGAGAGTGCAAAATTTCAGTTTCAAATCATCTTAATGTTAAACTCACAGGAGTATTACATAAAACTATTCAAGAGCAAATAAATAGTCTTTCAAGTATAAACAAACCTTTGTGCAGAAGTACATTGATAAAACGACGTGTACACCAAATATCCCGAGTACAATCACCCTGACTGATCGCCACTGCAGGAAGCGGACGTAAGTGATCAGTACGTTTCGGTCTCTCCACATTGATTTCATGCTGGAGTCGGTGCTGCTTGTTTCCCCTGCGCTGCACAAGTTGATCGAAGAATTCTTGCTCCTTTCAAATATCGTCGACGATCTTTCGCTACAATTGACCATAGGTTTGCATTCAGTGGGCTTAGTTAAACTGTAGTTTATTTTAGCACGTCCATTGATCAGCCAATAGCGGATGTCTGCTTCTAAATCAGGCTCCCTCTTATACTCACCTCAAACTTCCATCCTTCCTCACGTCATCCATGGACTGGCCGCACAATATCCTCGTCGCACCGCTTTGAAATGGCGCTACTTTTGCAGGTGCAAAGAGCGACGAAAATGGAAATTTCGCGCGTTTTTGCGTTGCGGCATCTCCGCTTGTATTGGGGCACAGTTTCTTGTCAAATCTTGTTGATTCTTCACGTTTTGCTGTGTGGAAAACGACGACGACGCCCGAATCTTGGCTACTTCTTTTGCAATGCGTTCGGATTTGCTCCGATTTTGTTCCTTGAATTACATGCCAAGTTATGTTACGGTATATATCAGATGT
>NIUQ01001628.1:0-28608 GCA_002796945.1 Plectus sambesii
CAAACTCATGCAGGAACGATGTTCAATTTCAGCCCAAAGTTGACCCTATCCGCAGTTACAGTAATTTGTTTGTGCCGTAGTATTCAATTGTCCACCTACAAGTGGTAGACTGAACTGACGTTAGTTAAAAAGCTCTCTCTATGCAAACATATCACAAGACAGCTTGTAACATCTACTATGAATGTAGAGTAACTGTACGCAAACAAATCAAAAAAGGCTTTAACCAAAACGTCCATAAAACTAGAATTAAGCATGCGCCGACTTTGGACAACGTTTGAGATTCCTTCAGCACAAACGACTTACCGTACTATTGACATGGGTAACTTTGAGTTGAAATTGAACATTGTTCCTGCATGAGTTTGATACTTTTTATGGCACCGTTGGATAGCCCAGAGTTAGGGGAGTAATCCTAGGGTAACTTTCACTTAGGAATTGTGAACAAGTTTTCGCCGAAAAAGTCGAAAAACTAAAAAGCAAAAAAAGCCCAAAAACGTGAAAATGTGGTATTTTTTTTTATTGCATAACTTTTGTAATTTTGCACCGATATCAAAACTGTGCGCATTTCTGGACTTCCCTCATCATTCCCAGTCGAACGGTATATAGAAATATTGATTTCGGTGGCATCTTCTTGAATTTCTGAAAACCCGTTTTTACCGTAATTTCGGCATAGGTCAACTTTGAGCTGAAATTGAACATTGTACCTGCACGAGTTTGATACTTTTTATGGCACCGTTGGATAGCCCAGAGTCAGGGGAGTAATCCTAGGGTAACTTCCACTTAGGAATTGTGAACAAGTTTTTGCCGAAAAAGTCGAAAAACTAAAAAGCGAAAAAATGCGACCTGTTCTTTCTCGCATAACTTTCTTAGTTTTGCACTAATTTCAAAATTTCGATCAGTTTCAGATTCCTCTCTTTATTTCCAGTCGAATGGTATACAGAAACAAGGATTTTGGTTTTATTACTATAGTTAGCTGATCAAGTTTGAATTTCCCGCCATATCTCGACACGAAAAAATTTTCGAAAAATTCTGATGCGTTTTTCGGAAATCCCGACCTAAACTACCCCAGAATACCAAATTTCATCAACATCTGAGAACTTTTTGCTCATTGTGCCAAGGCTCTGAACAAAAAGCTCGATGCTTAGAAAAAGTCTCTCTTAAGGGTTAGCGAAATTTTGGTACGTAGACGATACGCCCCATCCGGCCGGATTGCGTTATTGCACGCCACACGCGCTAGCACAGGATACCGTAGTAAATCAATGCATGTGCGTGTAGCTTGTCCGGGCGTATACCGGCCGGATGGGGCGTATCGTTCCCGTACGGAAATTTTAGTTGGTGGCAACCCACCGACTACTAATCACGCCGCCTTCCCGCGAGTGCAGACGTCCTGGCATAATGTCACGTGCGGAAATGTTTTTATAGAGTAAAATGTGTGGCTTTTTGGTTATTGTGTGTAATACTTTTGGGTTAGTTAACGAAAGAAAATGGCATGTTGAAAAGAAAGGAGAATAAGGAAAAGACCACTTTGACTAGAGAATAGTCTAACAGTGTATAAATACATTTTGTTTCAATCAAATGCAAAAAAATCATGGCCTTTTTGCATTCAATAATAAAAACATGCTTTTAAATTATGTGCTAAAATTGAATTAATTTGATATGAATTACTCATTTTTTGCTAATACTTTTGGCGCTTAGATCATTGACATCCTTTAGATACTTGGTCGAGTGGCATCTTTCAATTATCAAAACTGAAATATCTGAAGGTGTAAATTTGTTATTGCTGATATATTTAAACCAGAATTACAACCTGCTCACTCGATGTATTACGATACCCTAAGAGTATGACTTCATACAATAAATAGTCCATAACTGATGTGTCGTAAGATGAAAAGTCAATATGTCACAATTTCGGATTGAGTGGAAGACAATTTTTCTAATTTTTTGTTGCCATGACTGTTTGACTTTCGCCTTAATGCGTCAACTATGTGACGCTGGTTTAAGTCATTTTTATTAATAAGCACTTAAGTAATTACGACAATTCTGGACTCCAAGTATGCCATTTGTTCATTTGCATTCACAGCGGTTGTCACTCGTCAAAGATCGGTAACGATACGAATGGAATCGACAGTATTTACAGTTTTTATTGCTATAGTATATTTCACAGTATTTTTGTGTAAAGCGAAAGGAATGACATTGACCACATAGATGAAGTAATGATATACAGGGTGGGCCAAATAATTTTGCTTTTTTTGATCTTGAATAACTTTGCATAGACTGAACAGATTTATACAAATTTTCGTTTTTCACAATCCCCGCCCTCTGAGAATTTTTTTGGCATAGAAAAATTTATGACCCAAAATATAGGGGGAACCCCCTAAAATTTGAGGGTACTTTTAAATAATTCTGCTTTTATTTCATTCAAAGTTTAGAGCGGTCCCCAAAAAACCATTTTGAAAACTTTTTTGTTCTTCGGGCACCCGAAATTTTAGGAGGTCCCCCTATATTTTGGGTCATAAATTTTTCTATGCCAAAAAAATTCTCAGAGGGCGGGGGTTGTGAAAAACGAAAATTTGCATAAATCTGTTCAGTCTATGCAAAGTTATTCAAGTTCAAAAAAAGCAAAATTATTTGGCCTTCCCTGTAGAAACAACTCAAAATGAACACAAACGCAACGGAGTCGATTTCTGGCGCTGTATCGCGAACGCGCATGGCTACATGCTCGTACAGAACAGCTTATGGGAATGATTGACACACTATCTGACCTATTCCGAGCAAGTTTTGTCCGATAAATCCATTGGTCGGAATACACAACGGACCAATTCCGGTGCACGCCTCGACGAAATAATTGCCATCCGACCCGCAAGTCAACGTGATCTGCTCACCGTTGGGAAGATTGCGACTGTTCTGCGTGGCACCTGGGGGGAACGGCGGAATAGGCGGTATGATCACGAGCAGGTTGTACACGATGACGATTGTGGTGAAGAGAATTAACGGATTTGTATCGGGCACACACTGAATGGTCTGCGACCCGCCGACTGGAATCGGGCCCGCTTGCGGGACGACAAATTTCGTATTGCCAACAATAGGAACCGGGGTTAGCAGGTTGACCGCGGCGTTTGTGCATGCAGTGACTGTCTGCAAGAAGAATGAAGCATGAAAAGAGTGAAAATTGATAATCCTGGAATTAAATGTCACTTTCTTGGCAATTTAGCACGCACCAACGCGGTTGAAGCAACCTTTGTTTTCATGCGGTCAACAGAACGTCTGTTCTGTTCCAGATATGAGCATCGAGGTGGAGGAGAGGTACATATGGGGGTACAAGGTGAACATCTGTGGGACTGCATATCCCTCTCATAAAGCGTATTCCGTTTTTTGTACTAACTTTAAAAGATAGCCGCTCAGCGGCGAATACTTTTTGCCCAATCCAGATTTCGAGACGAAAGTTACAAAGTTAGAAATCTACCTGAGAGATACGTTTTTGCATCTACTACATCATCTCCGCATGATGATTCAAAGGCACAAGCAGGCACAATCAGGCTCCCAGAGCAGTGGTTCATGTATTGATTATCAACTCTGCTACCTTTATTCCGCAGACTATTGTGGTTTTAATTTACCCTGCTTTGTTTAACTGACTCTAACGAGTACTTCACCCCGTCACGAAATTTGGCCATGTCGTTAAATGATGCATAGATGCATGGTGTTCGCAGTTGAAAGAACGCTGCCACAGCAATTATATTCGGGCGTACTTCAGTCTATACTCGAATATAGAAAGGCTTTCAACTCGGAAAAAGTTCATAACGAGAAGTTATATCAAGCCAGGGTTTTACCTATTTTATAGGAAAATCAAATATCTTACCGTAGTGGTTGTGAGATCATCTGAGGGAATGGTTGGTACGCAAGCCTTAATCGGCGGCTGAACGACCAGAAGATTGACCAAGCAAACAATCGCCAACGAAAGTATATGCTTCATTATTCTATAGAAACTGACGGATGATTGATTTGATTGAGGACGGACTTAAACGACCATCTGTGAACAATCGAGCGCGCGTAACATGCAATTTGAAGAAGAAAACGAGATCAAGGCCAGTACACTTGTTTGAGAAAGAGACGAATTGAGGTCAGTGAGTGCTCTAACAATTCGCGTGGTAGGTCAAATGTATCTCCATTTTGTTGACGAAACTCATTCCCAATCTCTTCTTCGCATAGGAGAAACTTTTTGTAATTGCCAGTCTTGCAGGACTAAGATGCGACACGATTCAGAAGTGCGCCATAGGAATGTCAAATTTTAACTATGAATTCAGTTGCGCTTCTGCTGCCAGTTGTCTACTGCTAATAAATTCGTTAATAACTCACCTGATATAGGTAGACCAAGTAGCGTGAACTTTGTGCGACATCAACATAATTGACAGAATGCATCAAGAAGAATGAGGAAAAAAAGAATAAAAGAGGTTTAAAAAGTAAAACACTAGAGTAGTAAGAGATCGTTCAATTGCTTATTTAATAAATTTTGGCCGTCGAGACAGCAATCAGCTTAAGGCGAAACAATGTTCAGTCAAGAATATTTGCTAATGTTTTTAAGTTAAATCCAGGGAGTCAAACTTTGGCTTTCGGGATGGCCCGGCTACAACACAATTATTTTTCTAACTGAGAACACTTTAGACTTCTCACAAGGAGAAAAGATTAGTCGAACATACTAAATATAATAGGGAGGTATCATGCATTTCTTTGATTTTTGAACAGAAAATAAGCGTATATCAAGTATGACTTTGATCATCATTAGGAGCGTCATGAGGTCAAATCAAACAGACATACTGTTGCTGACTATATTGAGACGACATGTTTATTCTTAAACTGAAGCGAAAGATAAATTTTGGCTCAGTTATGTAATCCCCATAAAAATATGCCTAATGAGGCTTCCACAGAGTAATGTACTGGGATTAAAAGTTTCCCGATACTTAAGAATTATACTCCACGGATTTCACTTTTGACCCCAAATTTGCGCATAACCGAAATATGAGCATATTTTTGCACTCTTTGGGCGGGTTTCATATCGCGTACTTTAACTAAAGTCGGACTTTACGCAGTGATGAAGGATAGGCGTTAAGTACGACTTTAGCTAAAGTATGCGATGTGAAACCGGCCCTTTATCACTCCACATAAAGATGCATATAAAGTGAAGAAGAATTTTAGTCTATTTCAAAAGCGCATAATAAAATACAATATTCACTTCGCAAACATAAGATAGCTGTTCTTTTCCGACTATGCGCGGACTGTTCGCACGCGTCCGAATCGGCCTGTCCCAAACTACTTGCATTCGTGAGTGTTTCAATTATTAGGAAAATATTGGGCTCCGCGTATTTCGTTGGTCCTTTTGGATCCGCAGCAGTTGTCATTCGTCAACGATCGATATTGTTCACGAATGGAAGCGACAATGTTCTCAACTGCATTTACAGATGATACTGTCACTTTATATTTCGCAGTAGTTTTGTGTAAAGCGAAACGAATGACGCTTAGGACAGACGAAGTAATGACACAGAAACAACTCCAAATAAATACAGACGCGACAGATTTGAGATTGGGCGCCGTTCTGCGGAAGTATATGACAACATGATTATGAATAACAGCTTATTAGAACGATTGACACACGACCTGACCTATTCCGAGCAAGTTTTGTCCGATAAATCCATTCGTCGGAATGCACAACGGACCAATTCCGGTGCACGCCTCCACGAAATAGTTGCCATCCGACCCGCAAGTCAACGTGATCTGCTCACCGCTGGGAATGTTGCGACTGTTCTGCGTGGCACCTGGGGGGAACGGCGGTATGGGCGGTATGATCACAAGCAGATTGTAAACGATGATGATTGTGGTGAAGAAAACTGCCGGGCTATTGGACACACACTGAACGGTCTGCGACCCGCCGACTGGAATCGGGCCCGCTGGCGAGACGACATATTTAGTGTTGCCAATAAGAGGAACCGGCGTAAGCAGGCTGGTCTCCGCGCTTACGCATGCAGTAACTGTAGTCGTCGTCTGCAAGAAGAATTAGGCATGAAACGAGGGAAACTTGGTAATCCTGCAAACAAGTTACACTTCCTTAATGAGCTAGCATTGCGCTTACTAACAGCGGTAGTAGTAACCTTTGTTTTCATGCGGTCAACAGAGCTTTTGTTCTGATGCAGATGTGAACTTGGAGGTAGAGGAGGAAGTAGGCCGAAACATGAGGGGTAGAAAAGAGGACGGCTGTGGGACTGTATACCGTAAATCCTCTAATAATCGCCCTGGGCGATTATTATTTCATAAGGGGTCTGAGGGGGGCGATTATTAGAGGGTGGGCGATTATTGGAGGGTGGGCGATTATTATTTCAATCGATGTTTGAATGAGGCAGTCGTTGGAGAGAGAACATTTGTTTCTTTCAATCGTCATTTTATTTGATAAAAGCGCTCATAAATACAAAGATTATGCGTTCTCAGTACTACAATTTGAATAGGAATTCAGTGTNTGCAGTGCACAAGCCTTTAATGTTTTAATCACTCTGAAGGGAGGCGATTACTGGAGGGTGGGCGATTATTAGAGGGTGGGCGATTATTATTTCATAAGGGCTCTGAGGGGGGCGATTATTAGAGGGGGGCGATTATTAGAGGGTGGGCGATTATTAGAGGATTTACGGTATCTTTCTTATCAGACGCTTAACTCATTATTTACCCACCAAATAAAGGTAGCGGCTTGGCGGCGTAAAGTTCTTGCTCTGTCCAGATTTCAAGATGAAATTTACAAAGTTAGACATCTGCATGAGGGACATGTCTTTGCATCTCCCACATTCGTCCCATCCTGAGAATTCAGGGGCAGATACAAGCACGGCCCTACGCCCGGAGCACTCCATCGGGAAATCGTAGGACGCGCACAGTGCGGCGGATGGAGATCGCAAAAATTACAACGTCATATTCATCCACTTTCGAGCATTTTCCTGACAGCATTTACTGAGAACTCATATTTTACTGTAAAATTGTCGCTAATTGCTATCAAAATTTTCGTTGGACACTCTTTGGGTGTGGTCCATTTATTAGTTATCTACTGTTTTAAACTTATTAAGTTGACTACCATGCTTTCAATTTACTTTACTTTATTTAACTAACTCGAACGAACACTTCTCTCCGTCGTGAATGTCACCAAGTCATAAAATGAAGTGAAGTCGCATAGTATTCACAATTGAAAAAATGCTGCCAGAGCAATTATATTCAGGCTTTTTCAGTCTATACTCAAAAGCAGAAAAATTTTCGACTCGCAATAAATTCATAGCGAGAAGTTAAGTCAGCAAGGATGTTACCACATTTAAATGAGAATAAAAGACCACTTTGCCGAATATACTAAGCCGACGAAATTCTCACAGCGACTTTGCAAAACTCTAGTATGCTGTCTTTGAATTTATTACCCAAACTGATATAAAAATTCAGATTGAAATAAATATGCTCAAACATCTCACCGTTACAGTCGTCGTGGTTGTGAGATCATCTGAGGGAATGGTTGGTACGCAAGCCTTAATCGGCGGCTGAACGACCAGCAGATTGATCGAGCAAACAGTCGCCAATAAAATTATACGCTTCATTATTTTATAGAAATAGATGGCTGATTGACTCGATTAAGGACGAACTCAAACGATTGTCAGTGAACCATTAATTGCGTGCATACTGCAATATAAAGAATGAAACGAGATCAAAGTCGGCACTGTTTTAAGAAACAGATGAATCGAGGTTAGTGCGTGTGCAAGTTTTTGTTGCAAGTCAATTACATATCCTTCCAGTTGACGACCTTCATTTCCGACCTTTACTTCAAATAAGATAGACACTTGCTTGAATTGCTAGCCTTGCAGGACTAAGATACGACACCACTCAGAGTTGCGCGAACTTAATATCAAATTTTAGCTCTAAAACCAGTTGTCCGTTTGCTGCCTGTTATCTACTGCTATTAAATTCGTTAATAACTCATCCCAGCTAGGTTGATCAAATAGTTCGATTTTTGTGTGGCATCAACATGATTGACAGAACACATCAAGAAGGATGAGTAAAAATGTTAAAATGTAAGACCATTAGGAGATCGTTCTATCGTCTCTGCAAAAACTGTCCGCTGCCGAGACTGCAATCGATTAACGCAAAACGACGCGCAGCCACGAATATTTGCTTATTATTCAGCGTTGACTTTAGAGAGCAAAAATTTGGGTTGCCCGAATTTTGATGTTTCAGAGTGCCTAAATACAATAAAGCTAATTTAATAAATGAGAATCATATAGACTTCTCATAAGGAGAAAAGATCATTCAAACATACTAAATATAATCGAGAGAGGTTTAGTGCTATTCTAGACTTCTGCTTTTCAAATTAAAATTGAGCGCAATTCTAGCGTAAATTTGATCATCATCAGGAACATCATGAGATCGTATCAAACAAATATGATTTTTCCGACTTTATTGAGACGACGTATTTATTCTTAAACTGAACTGAAATGTAATTTTTGGCTCAGTCATGTAAGCCCCATAAAAACACGGCTAATGAGGCTCCCACAGACTAATATACTGGTATTAGACGGTTGCCGAAACTTGAAAATCAGACTCCACGGATTTCACTTCTGATCCCCAAATTCATGCATAGCTTCTATGCTTTAATATAATCGAAACAAGAGTATATTTTTGCACCCTTTATCACTCCACATAAAGATGCATATAAAGTGAAGAAGAACATTATTCTAGTTTAAAAGCGCATGCAATAAAATACAATATTTTCTTTGCAAACAAAAGATAGCTGTTCATCCCCAACTGTGCGCGGACTGCAGCGGACTGTTCGCGCGCGTCCAAATGAGCACGTTTCAAACTGCTTGCATTCATGAGTGCTTCAATTAGTAGGCTAATATTGTACTCTGCGCTTTCCGATTGTCCGTTTGCGTTCGCATCGGCTGTTACTGGTCAAAGATATATCTTCTTCGCAGTACTTACGGGTGTGACTGCACCTTTCTGTGTACATTTTTTGACATCGCCGTCGAGCTTCGCACTTGGTTTGTGCAGTAACAACATTCGGCTCCCGGTGCAACAAACTTTCATTATTGTCAACGCCACAACGAAACAACGCATCATCATTCGTTCAGTCTCAGAGATGTACAAGACAGTACGCAGTTCAGTGAAGCTGTACGAAAAAATCATATGATTTTCGTATGAGAAGCATCAAGAAAGAACGAATACATCATATATACATGCAAGACTGAACAATAGAAGTCAGTGATGCTCACGACCGGCGTCAGAGAAACTGCCAAACTCGGGCTTGACCGCCTAACGTAAAATTCAAAAATGGGTCCGGGGCACTGCGAAAGAGACAAACGCATAAGATAGATATTTGGTCGTCGATCATATTATATCGCTTTTTAAAAGTAGAAAATGTAAGCAGGGTAACTTTCCATCTCACTCCATAGAAATAAGCGAGCGGATGGAAGTTATGCCCTCATTATAGAGCGTCCATCTCGGATAAAGTATAGAACGAGTTCAAGGCGGAGCCAGGCGTAAACATCACAAAAAATCGTCGCTGAGCATTAAGGCATCGAACCAGGCACGGTCTTCAGCGATTCGCGCCGATTCGACGGACAAACTCGTCTTCAACTGTTCCAACTGATCGTCGACGACGGCGTCGCTCCGACGATTCGCCGACCGCGCGGCGGTTGGGCTCTGCGGTTCGGCAGTTTCTCCGCCATCGCTCGCTCGCATCTGAGACATGTCCGACAATGCGATGCGCACATCTAAAATCAACTGATTTTTAAACGAACTTGCGCTTAGTACAAAATTCAAAGATGACACGGTAGATAATAATGAAGGGGGTCACATGAATGTTGTCTATCCCGCATTCTCGTCATCGCTTTTCGGCTTTTCTTTTTCGTGGCCACAGATTTTACCAAACGATAACAGCGTTTGAAATGTTTAAAATTATGACTTCATCGCTTCATTCATCACTTTCTATGATGTTTGTCAAAAATATACGAACAGTAGAATAAAATGTGTAGTGCAAAGCAAAAACTGGACGATGTGAGCGCGTATTTCTCAGAGATGCCATATTAAAATGTATAAGGAAACTGGGCCGTGAATAAATTTAAGACCAACTGACAGCGGATAAAATTTAGTGAACACCGGGTTAAAAGAAAGGACTAATAGAACAGAACAAGGGCACGCTGCGTAGAGAGTTAGACTGCACTCTTCATTACGGCGTTGTAATCAAACAAATTCAAACATCATAGATATTCTAAGCAAAGTTAGGAGACCAATAAAGAGTAATAAGCGTCGCGATTGATGACGCGATTAAGAAGTGGAGACGAGGCACTTTGCACGCATTCGCAACGACCCATTAGACCGCCGCCATCGCACAACACTAATTAAATGCATCGGAAGTTGGGGCGGACCGCTCGCGGCGACACTCCTCAATCCACCACAGCTAGAGTGGCGTTGATAAACGCGCCACTCTTCCAAGGTCACATCAAAATATCCGGACAGATTCGCCAACTTTCTCCGGCTTGGCGCGCTAGCAAGAACGTCTTAGTGTATGAACCTACGGTACAGTGTTCTAATAATGTGTCCGGAACTGCTAGATATTATATCGGTTATAGAAATATTGTTCAGAAATGTGGTGCGCCATATTTATTTGAATATGAGCACAGCTTATCATACAAACGATTAGCTTATATTAAGATCAGTTATTAATATAATGACAGAGAGGCTTATAAAAGGACACCTCCCCTTTTGAATTCGCAGCAGATAGTAGTTAGGCACATTAAGCACGAAGAAATATTTTACAGTGTTCACTTTTCGGTCTTCAAATAATATCAGAAAAATCAAATCAGTTCAAATTACTCTGCCGTATATTAATTTTAAGCACGATATACTCTTACACAAGTATACGGTGATAGATAAATAAGATGTACTGAACGCGAAAATTCTTTAACTAATTGTAGGACTAAGGAAATCTTTTTTGAACAAAACTGATGTAGCACTGTCGTGCAATGGCTATAGGAAGTAAATAAATACTTCCGTCTATGTGTTTATGTTACTGATCATTCTCAAGTTAATGGACCGGTTCCATAATCGTGTGCTAAAGTTAAGTAATTCATAGCGATACTCAGCGCTATGCTTCATAATGGGCTTAAGTAATGCATAAGTTAAGAATGACTTAGGACACGATTATTGAACCGGTCCAATGTTAATAACTTGATCAGTTAAGTATTAGTTACATTCCTCAGCAAATCGAGACCACGTTTGAATTGTACAGCCGGATCCACTCGCTCATTAAAAATATTTTAACATTCAACCAAGTTGATGCTATCAAGGGGCGCTGCGAACTTGATAATTACTTAATTTCGTTCCTACTAGTCCAATGGTTAAGAGCGTGAAAATCACTATAATTCTAAACTTAACATGAATAGTTGCGAGCCAAGCAAATTTAAACATTCCGCATCAGTATCTATTTTGACTGAGATGAAAATGATAAAAACATAGTTAAAGGCATTTGTAATTTATTCAGGACGGACGGCTAATAACCTATTGAAGATTAATGTATTAAGGGACGGTACAATTACAAAAAAGTAGCTACTGGACTCGTCTCTGCCCTGCTTCGCATAAGCAAGAATGTACCGCATTAATCAGTTGGAAAAAGCTATGAACAAGGAGGAACCTGCCAACAGCCTCCCTCATGCAAAGCGTAAGTTGCCCTTTCCCAGCGATGCAGTCACTTTAACAATCAATCTTTATTATGATCTATCAAAGCGTTACATGTATCAATGTTTAAAGCTGCGCTAGTTGTATCTTACAATCGGCAACTCTTCGCCCATCCCTAATCTTAAAGAAATTTGCCGTAAATCGTTGTTGGCTAGGTATGACAGCGTTGCTGAGACGTTAGCTAGTCGCAATGTAAATTGATGCAGTTTGCAGTCGGCTTATCCTGGGCGGTTAAGAAAAATTCCAGGTACACCCAGAAGGTCTAGGAATGACTGAGATTTTCCTTTAAAATCAATAAATGACTAAAATCGTATCGTAATAGGTATAATATATAAATAATAATAGCAACCAGCTAGCTATGCTTACCTAATAGCAACTACTGCATTCGTCATTCGACGCTTTAGTAGAGTCCGCTTTTACTGGTAATTTTGGCTGGTCCCCTTAGTGCCGGTTTAAATGAATATCACTGAACAGAACGTTCGTAGTGTGCACGCCAACAGTCCCTCCCCTCTCCACCCACGTCGGAACATCTCCTCAACTACTTGCACGCTTTCAAGCATAGAGAGAAATCTACCTAAACATTTAACCCCCCCCCCCCCCTTATGGACGAGGCACGCTACGAGCGCAATCCAACTTGACCGCAAACATTTAGATTCATCAACGCTGGAGCAGACGAGTCGCATCACTCCTGAACAGCGCGCTATCATCACCGATACGTTTCGAATGATGGAGGAAGATAGCAGACGGAACGGTATCAACATTTTCGTCCGGTAAGTGTAGACTGGTCGTGAAGCCGCGAGGGGCCAATCTCATTCAATTGTTGTTATCACAACTGTTTCAACTATTTTTCACTTACAGCTACTGCTAATGCGTGACCCTATCAGCGCATTATGATTCTCCTTTTTGACTGATCGCTTTCCTATTCCCTTGCGTGACACAATCGCGCAGCCCTACTCTATCCAGGCCTGCCATATTCACTTAAATTTAAGAATTTGTCTTAAATTTAGGTACGCTGTCTTAAATCTTATAAGACACAAAAAAATTTAAGACAAAAAAAGCAGGTCCATGTGTAAATTTTTATCATTAGCTTTAACGTTGCAGTTGTCTTGTCATCTTTTTGTCTTTCTTGGAAATCAGATGTTACTACTAAAGCTTATTCTTCTTTTTCATATAAAAAGAAATGTCAAAAAAGTCTCAAAAAACGATGTGATATTCTGTCTTAAATTTTGTCTTAAATTGGAAGCGTTTGTCTTAAAAATTCTTAAATTTCAAAAAAATTGTCTTAAAAAATCATTTTCGACCTGGCATCCCTGACTCTATCCTAGTGGCCGATAGGTGTAGTGGTCTAAAAAACCATCACTCATCACTCACCAGTCTCGAGGACGCGGGTTCAATTCCCGCTGAGGGCGGCCCCTCACCCAACCAAGGTGCTCATCCCTCCGTGGGTCGGGAATTGGTAGCAGCTATGCTGCGGTGGTTTCCACTTAGCCACCATCCCGGTGACAGGCATGCGACGGCCGACCGGATGTTCTACAGTCGCTATCCTACTGGCGGGTTTCCAACCCATCAGCAAAAAGCCGACACTGCGAAAAGCGGTAGAAAGGCTTAAGGAAAAAAAATCCCTGACTCTATCCCCACCTATCCCTTTGAAGCTAACGCTCCAATTTCCAGACTGTTCTCCGAATTCCCAAACTACAAGGACATCTGGCCGCAGTTCCAGGGGATAACGGACAGTTCGCTGATGGGTGCGGCAGAGCTCCACAAACACGCCGTTGTCTACATGCACGGCTTGCATACCATCATCGGGTCCATTGACGACGACCACACTCTCGCCGAACAGCTCAGAAAGATTGCGCAAGCGCATTTACGCTGGGGCGTTCGCAAATTCCACGTTCAGGTACGATCAGTTAGTACGGGGACGGTACGCCACACTTTCCGGATTGCGTTATAACACGCCACACGCGCATGCACAAGATAATATAAAAAATCAACGCATGCGCGTGTGGCGTGTTATAACGCAATCCGGAAAGTGAGGCGTACCGTCCTCGTACGGATCAGTTCACATTTCAACTGTAGATCTGGGGCCGTCTACCGTATAACACAGTCTGTTAAAATGCGTGTCAGTGCAAATTAACAGCGAGTTATTGCCCTAATATCCAGAAGAACAGTGTTGAACATCTATGATCCGCAAGTTCCCAGTTTTAAAGCTCACTCGATCCGCAATTTAGGGCTTTTAAGCGGCATTCATAGGGTACTGACCGATTTTTGATCACTCAACGATGTTCACATTTTACCCGTTAATCACGCGTGCACGGTAATTTAACGCCCACTGAACAATTTTTTGGCAAAAAACTATGCGAAATATGAGGTCGGCGCATTTAGACCGCCCCTTCTTGAACGCGGTCAGATAGCAGTTTACTAATAATAATATGCTAGAAGATGACACAAACTACTGCAATTTGCGATCAATTTTTGCAAAGAAGCATTGCAGAATATGCTCCCGGAGGTGTTGGCGACGATCAACATGTGTATGGGAGGGATGAAGCCCGAGATCCAGGACGCCTGGACAACGCTCTTCTCCGTCATCGCCTCGCTAGTGGAGGAGTACCGTCTCGAAGGAGAGCACGAACAGAATTATCGCAAGGGACACGGCGGGCACAAGTGAAAAAGTGACGCTAAAGATAGAGTAGTTGATTGAAAAGTTTGCGGTCTTGCGCCTGCCGTTCGCGTCCCAACCGTTGCGCGAAAATCAGTACCGTATCCCTATCGCGTCGCCAGCGCGGCAAATTTCAATGGACGCTCAAAATATGTTTTGTATTCGCGCCTTTTCTACCAACTAGAACGAGAAAATACAACTTTTTAAGGAAAATTTCACATGGGCAACGGCTGTGACACGGACAGTAGGGCTTTATATTTCGGATTTACTTGATGATACAGCGTCGATCGAGTTAAAAATGGAGTTTTGTTCTCCGATCAATGAGCGTCATTGCAAAGCTATTTTGTATTTTGAAACCTTCAGCCTCCAAAATAAAAGTCAGCGATAGCTGAGACCTCGTGCTCACCTTTGCCGACGTAGCTATTTCTAACAACTCTCACTGCTTTCGAATCCCATTCTTAATTTATCTAGCAAAACCATACCCACGCAAACCCACATGTCTGATACTCCATATTGAGCTATTTTAAACATATGCTATTTGTCATGTTATTCAGACACTGTATATTTCAAACTAGTCCATAACTGTTGCAACATTTCTGATTTGGCTTCTATTCTCGCGCATAAATCGCACCTATTTTGCGTTGATATAGGGTGCTACTACAAACTTACAATCAGCCAGTGCCCAAGGCACATTTAAAGATTGTTCAAGACAAACAAATAGCAGCTTTTCCTATTTAAAACCATCACCTAATTGATAGTACCTGGGCTAGCACGTTTTACTACTCAACTAAAAGGTCAAACTTGAGTGACTGCAAAGCGCTACTTACCAAAAAGTGAAAGGAGCCGAAGCTATTCAATCTTCATAGCAATATTATAAGGTATTGCCTATGGGTCGTTCTAAATAATTTTCGAGCATTTTCACGTTCTCAACGGTAGTCGGAGAAATCAATCGATAATTGCGCGCACAACTTTATGAATTCCTATGCGTAAGGAAGTCTTCAAATTCCCTACGAGAATATAACCGGTTCGATAAGCAACTTTCCGACTCAGAATTAGCGAGGAGTATTGACTGGCGATCCATCAGTGCATACTTAGGGGAAGGACATGAATAGGCCGGAAGACTCCAGTCACTGCCCCTCTACCCTTCGCATCTTAATAGATCCTCACACTCTATATTCTATCCTATCTACCAATAGAATAGCAAATAAGGATGAAGAAGAACCTTCGAGAAGTTTCAACAAACGCGTGAATCAAGCAAAGGAAAGTTGTTTAACAACAGAATATCCATACCGAGGTCAATGTGCCGCTTTGAGCGTTCGTCTACATTGGAGAAGTTAAGCGACGCGTCCGACGTCGACCAGTTTAGCGTTTGCTGCGTATGTTTCCACGCCGCGTTGAGGTGATTTGGAAAGTTGACACGACTTCTCTTTGTCGGAATTATTTCAGCGACGCTGTCGAACGACGGCCCCGCAGAAAAACTCTGAAATTACGGTAATATACATTGCTTTGGATACGACATCAAAGGCGCGTGCATTGAAATTTATGAGCTCACTTAATTAAATATTGCTGACTGCAACATTTTAGACAAAATGCTTAATGAGAAGTATCGCTTAAAATTTACACGATTAATAAATAACACTAGCACAAACATATTCAATTATTAAATATTTTAATTGATGAAGTTTACTTGGAATGGCGTTTCTGAGCAGCGGTTTATGTATGACGTGCTAACGCCGAATTCCTTTTCAGATTATACGTTTCATCCGAATGCATATGCATATTTGATGATCGCAGCAGAAAATAGTTCAAACACATGCATCATTAATCAAAATACAGCCACAAAGGAAAAGCTGCAAAGTGGTGACCAAAAAGCAAGGCTAGGGAAAATTTGATTGCTCCTCCTTGTACAAAAAGCAATAGAAATGTAGAGCCAACCTCGAACAGTTCGCGCCGTTGCTGTCTTCGGCGAACAAAAGCAATCCACTTGGCGGCGTACTTGGACGCCAGCTTGTTGTGGCGCTTTTCCACAAATTCGCGGACATTGCGGGTCGATGCGTAATTGAGGTAACGATCGAGCTGAATCGAAATGTTTCCTGGACAGCTCAGTCGTCGACGCTTTCGACCCATCCCCATCGCTTCGGCACTTTTAATCAAATCGCCTGAAATTCAATGGATTCATTTTAATGAGTTTTCTCTTCGTGAAACAGAACTGAATGGACAGACTTACAAGCTAATATATAGAAAGCTTGCGGTATTTTGCTCTGATACTTATACTTACGACCAGCTAGACCCTTCATATAACTGAACTGAAAAGATAGACAAGTTCTATCAGATTAGATAGCCCACTCGCCAATAAACTACATAACGTATTTTACAACCCAATACAGCCACAAACTAACCAATGGGACCAATTGGGAACTGCTGAAGAGTGAGACGCCGTTTTCGTCTCTTGGCGCCGACGAGGAGCCAGCGATCGGCAAACTGACGCAGCCAAAGACGATCGAGTCTCGAACGGATTGCCTGGAGGGCGGAGCGCCTTCCGATCACGTCGGTGTCGAATACTTTCGCGCAAACGGTGACCACCGACTCGCTGACAGTCGCCCACAGCAACGCGTCGCGCCATTCCACCGCCAGTTGACTGATCTCGCCGCGCTTCTTCGTCAGACGGGCGGCCCTGAATCATGCAAATATTTGAATTGGAATATTTAAATTTAAATTCGTCCGCCAATCACTTGACTGTTATGATAGTTAGAGCACCCAAACAAAATATTGCTATTTTTAACTGTATTGAATCTTTTGGATGCGAAAAGAGTACGCACACAACAATACTGACAAATCTGCAATTGCAAGTTTCATGAAACATACGCCAGGTGTCACTTCGATACAAAGGATAGTAACAATATCACAATTTATTTTAAGACAGAGAAAAATTACAGTCACGTAAAATTAATAGTCGTTCTCGCACTTACGATAATTCTTGTGATGCAGCAACGGAGACGTTCGCTTGAACGTGCTGTTGAAGCAGAGAATCGAGCAAATTCTGGGCGACCTGCTCAACCAGCTGGCGTTGCCTCTGTTGCTTCTCTTCTTCCTTCTTCCGAAGACTTTCCTGTCGCTCTTTTTCGTACGTCAATTCCACAATTCTCCTGAAACAGCCGTCAATGGTTATGAAGCGTCGGAGATTCGGAATGAAACGCCTATATAGCACAATTACAAAATTCGATATGATATCACGCATTTAAAGCACGCTTTGTATATCAACTATATGAAAAAAAACATTTTGCCACATTCATTTTGACTCTTCATCGAAAACATTCTGGAAAGCTTCAAATCCAACCACCACTCACGCCAATTATTTAGAGGATGAAAAATGAAAGTGTATTTCTTCGTTGAAGAATTAATGTGATATTAGTTGATGGACCGACCTGGTAAAACTGTCAGTCATGGATTGCAGTTGGTTCTCAGCAACGCCCAGTAGGAACGTTTCTCTCGCAACCAAACGAACTAATGGTTCCGTCACTTCCCGTATCACAGACGAATTCATCGATTCGATCTGAAAATTTTTTCACGTTCAGTTATTACTTTTGAGCCACAGATAAACAATAAGAACGTCAAGGATTTTACTAAAATTCGGCCCGTTTCATATAGCGTACTTCAATTATAGTAGCACCTATGGATAAACTTTTGAGTTACATTGCGTTAAGTACAACTTCCGCTAAGATATGCAACAGTAAACCAACCACAATGTTTAAATTCGGAAGCGGTGCAAAATGCCTCCTCCACCGGTAGGCCTCGTGTTTACTCTTTTAGATCATACGTTAAGCATAATATGCTTTGTCCCTTGATGTTCATGTTAGACCCCCTTCTATTTTAGTATGATATTGATCCCCGGCGCGCCATACTTAATCAAGACCATTTAAGTCCTTGAACCTACTTGTAAGCATCACTTTACGAAATTGCGTTTACTGCGCGCATCCGCACTTGTTAATTGCAGATAAACATCGGCGTTGTTTACAAAAAAAGATACCGATATAATCATAACGCCAACCACAACGAATACACAAATACACATTCACCCTTACCGCTTTAATATCCTCCAAAGTGAGCTCTTTGGCTTTCGGCGGTGGGGGCAACGCGGGGGGTGGCAAGCCGCCGTAGAGCTCCTCGCTGGCGCTGCCCAAGCCCAGGTATGGCGCGAGTACGGGATCGTACAGGTAGTTGCCATTCGAATCGAACGACACGATCGGATCCGGTAGTTCAGGAGTCAGCACAGAGCCACCGTTCAAGATCTGAATATTTACACTATTGTACAATTATAATAAAGACTGCGCGATGCATTATATGAGAGTTATAAATATCGTTTGCTTACCGGAGGCGCACGCATAAAAACTTCGGTGGTTGGATGCTACGGAATACGAATATAACGGCATTTACTCAAATGCATCAAAATGGCATCAAATGTACTCCATATGTAGGAAGCATTAAAAACAGAGGTAATATAAGGTTTTCAGAGAGAGCCAAAGGATCATTTCATCGGGCAGCCTTACTATAAAATATCGGCCCACGGCCGAATACATTCATATAGCAAGCAGCGTCTTTCAGCATACTCAAAAACGCCCGCTGTTGTGTCTATACTTTGTATGCACGCCGCCTGCTAGGTTTACGCATTTTCTGTCTATGACGATGCACTGTGCAGTTGCACAATTAGGACTGTTCCATCGTTGACTCAACCCCCTTTAATAATTAAGCGAAATATCTCACAATAGTTGAAGCATGCCTACACGACACACATAAAAATTACATCTTAAGCATCTATATCATTTCGTATTTCCTAGTATATCTCTATCAAAGGTGAAAGCCGTCTCCAATATCTCAAGCGACGCTCCAGGTAAACCCCTACCTCTGATCGCTACTCGCACTGCTTGTAAAGACCTTTCAAGAAAGGCTAATAAAGCAAAACGAACCTCACTAAGCGACCGATCGCGCATGCTTTCAATCCATTCGTGTTTGGTGATTGGCGCTTCGTGTTCGGGCACCATGAAGCGCTGACGGTTGAGAAGGAAAGAGGTCGGATCTTCCCGGTCGCATTTAACGCCGAAAATGGCGGCGAAGCTGACAGACATCTCGTCGCTCTCGAAGGACAGCAGACGCGTCAGGTCCGACACCGCGTACTGAAAATACCGTATTGTTAGAATGTTAAAATCCGAAAAATATCGTACTCTAACATCGCCATTCGTCACTCTTGCTTATCAATTGTTAAATTAGTATTGTGATTAAGTGCAGAGATGACGAAATTGAGTGAAAGGGTTATGAAATATGATAAATGGCGCTGTAATTTACCGTATTCATACAAATATTTTACTTTTAAAATACTATACCCTGAAATACAGTACTCCTAAATTATCTTAAACTAAAAATACGATAGGCCCAAAATAATGAACTCTAAAAATACCGTATTCTTTAATAAAGTCCGCCTCGCGTCATTTTGGAACGATTATTCTCCATCCTCAATCAGTATCTCCCCTACCCAATTTAAACTGCTCCAATAAAATCTTTAACGTAGTATTTACAGTAATGCCTCCAATATATCCTTCTCACCCAATTTTAACCGACAATTCTACCTGTCCATTGAGTGTGTAGCTTCTCGTAATAGTTTTGATCGCGTTCGAGCGGACTTGATAAAAGTAGCGATGACAAAGGCACGCCTAAAAAGTAATTGGATAAAAGGTGAAACGAAATGTGAAGATTGAGACTCGTTACTCTTCAAAAAAGAAAAGATTCAATATAACAATTAGCCAACTGGCGACTGATCATGGGCTGTATTTAAGAAGTGGCCAGGAATCTTGTATCCCTTCAACGCTACGATTACGCCGCAGACGCGTCTGCAATAGTGATCATCGCCGTCTGGGAAGAGGATGCAAAAAATGCGTCATGAAGCAACAATTTTGTTACTCTTTTCCTCACACACGGGATGCAGTTTTGGATCGTACTTGATAAAATATATACCCACAAACACTCGATTGTCACCCCCTAAGCACTATTGATTACAGCTGACACTCCCTTGAAAAAGGGGAGGGGGCGGACGATTCGAACGTCGCCGATTAGACAAAAAGAAAACGGACTTGAAGATAGCTGGCGCGTTCCTTGATGAGACGGAAGAACTTGACATAGTTGTTGTTCTGAACGGCTGTGAACAAGAGAACCGCCAGACGCACCTCGGGCGACTGTCGTATTGATTCTGGATAGGTGAGGACTTGCCTGAAGTCAAGAATATCTATGAGAAGAGATACAGCCGGACTGGGACATATTTCACTCAAGCTCAGTCAGTGCGATCTGTTCGACTGCTTGGGCATTATATTTCAGGTAATATACCGTCATGCATCATAAACGTAACTTTTGCATATTATTTCGTCTTCCTTGCAACCAGTTTGAACGCAAGTTTGACGAAATTGAACGCAAAGTTATGAATTACAATGCAAAACGGTATAAATGAGCTCTTTGTCGCGACGACGCGATTTCATACCATTAGTGATAGATGACGGAGCGGAATGCTTAAGTAGCCACACTCCCAGGAACCATCTCGCTCTCAATAAGTAGCTGTACTCAATAGAATACGCCTCACGCTATCCTTTAACCTGAGGCGGGACTCGCTTGTTATAGCTCTGGGGGAGACAGTCGGCTCACCCAAGCTGTCTCACTCTCACTATGAACCACCCTATTATGTAATTGTCTCTGATACAACAGTACCTGATAGAATAAAGCTGAAAGAACGAAGACAACTACAAATAGTGACTATTTCGTCACGACACTCTTAGAAGAGGTCTGCTGTGCTTTGATCCATGCAGCTTTGCCTACGTGAAATTCGCTCCGTAACATCAACTCAGCCGTGCTCACCGAAGTATGTTGGAGTCGTTGAGGTTGAGCATAACGTCATAGGCGCGAAATTCGGCCTCATTTGGACAGCTGATGTCCTTCTTGGCCAAATCCTCGTACAAATGACGCAGACTTAGCAGACATTTTGTCAAATTCTCTGCAATATTACGATATAGTGGGGGCCTGATAATCAGGCTAATCGGGCTAAAGGGCGACCGGTACGAGTGAGGTCCTAAAGTGATTCTCGCCTGATTACAATTTTTGCATTCAAATAGTACCGTAGGCCATTCATATGGCCACAAACTCTTACGTAACACAGTTCAAATCACGCGCCTCCGATTGCGGTCGCCCTCGCGTACCGGTCGCCGTTTAGACCGATAACAAGCAGGCTAAAGCCGCGTTTCAACTCTTCGCCCGCTTGCTCTTTTATGAAATGTGCATTAGAGTTTATCCGCTACTGAAACTACTCGTGGTAATATGCATGAATACAATTATTAGCATGCTATTGACTCGAAGATGTTCTATACAATGAACATATGATACTCTACAAAAAACCCTTTACAATACGCTGCAGCCCAGTCGCGTAAATTTGTTGACTGCAGGCAATATCATGCTGATTTAGAGATATAGCTATTTCTACAAAAACTTACCAGTGTTCATTTTCTGATCGAATTCGTTATAGTCGAACTCGCAGAGGCGATGCGACGCGAAGATGTGCAACCGTGCGCACTTCTCGATCAGTGCCACAGCGATCTCGTCTATCATCATCTGCTGCGTGATATCCTGAAATACTACTTGTCCTTCAGGATCGTAATCAGGAAGAGGCGCAGTGGCCACGCCCCCACTCCTCGACGATAAAATTCCCTCGCCAAATGAAAAAGGAGTTTCCCCTTTGCTCTGATCCCTCTAAATAATAGTTACCCGCACAGATTTAACTCTTTGCTATGTTCTTGAATAAACTGACATTGTATTCTCACTTCGTTTGTTAACTTCATGGGAACGAAATACATTCGGGGCTATGATACACAGCAACTAGCGGATGTTGTCTATGGCGTGGGAAAATATCCACTTTACATCAGAGTAGGGGAAGGAAATGTCGACCTTTCTTCAAGCAGAAAGTGAAGAATCAACTAGGTAAAAAGTGGAGCATTTATGTTTCAGAAAAAACAAACGTAGTGAAAAATAAGATAACACTGCGTCGTAATAATATTTCATATAATCCATACAAAATATCTCTTGTTTAAGTGTACAAAATTTTAAGCAACTTATCATGACCACCACAGCAGGGAATAAAAAATAATCCTTGCCTTTCTAATTGCTCGAGTTCTCGTCCACATGAAGTCGTACCAGGTGGGCAAGTCGGACTCATTTGCTGGCGTTTCCGTTGCAATCTAAGCAGAAAATATATTGAACCGAAAATCCAGAGAATTTTTTCCAGATAGGTTTTGTTCAGTTTGAAAATTAGCAATCCGTGGAATGACTATGAACCATTTTGAACCTTCTCCCAGGGCTTATCAGAAAGATTGCATATGTAAAAGATGCAAAATAGGCTATTGGGCGGGTTTCATATCGCGTACTTTAACTAAAGTCGGACTTTACGCAATGATGAAGGATATGCCTTAAGTACGACGTTAGCTAAAGTACGCGATGTGAAACCGGCCCATTGACTCCTCCCCTTCATGCGCACGTTTATTTAGGCGTGCAATAAGCAAATGGCGAGAATTTTAAACATCAATGGCTACGACTAGCGAGGCGGTGTGATAGAGATGAACACTGGTCGGAGTCCAGAAGTTTCCCCTCTATCGTCAGCTGATACCGCCATCTTATCCACTGCTTCCATGAAAAGGCCGTCACTTAACGCGGAAAACCGTTTTTCACCCTCCCCAGAGTCTGAGGGTCAAAGCTAAAACTCCCATCTGCTAGCTTTCACGTACCCTTTTGCGGCGTGATTAACCCGATGAATAATGTAAAAATACTGACCTCTGCCATTAAGTAATCCATGGTCATCATTAGGACAGGGCCAGAACGCAATTCGTGCGGGAGCGGCTCTTCCTGAAAATGGCCATTATTTTCAACGCTACACGACAGCACATTTGAAATTTTCAGCAACTGGGCGGAACTAATCATACAATTAGCAAGAATGAATATAAGTATCTTTTACTTTTGCGTTACAAATCTAGTCCTTTCTGAAGTTAGGATCAAAAGTTGGGGGTTCGGGGCGAGCAAAAATTTATCCAAGAGAAACTGAAACAGTTTCGGATCTACGCCTCTGAAAGAAAGCAGTCAGCGAAAGCGAATAAAACTGCTCTCACAAGGACACGCTGAAGCAAAACTGAAGTTCTCGATGTAAACTACTTCATCACACTCAATGGTACATACTGGAGCTAAAAACATGCACCTGTGTCGAACTGAGCCGCAGTCTAAGCCTAAGCGGTCAAAAAAGCGTACCTGATCGGCGGCGCTGCGACTGTAATCCTTAACGGTGAGCTGAGGGAGGACGCGGCCGTTGCCGTCGCACTCGTAGGCGCTGATGCGCTTCTGCACCTCGCGCAGGTAGCGCTCCTTCTCGGGGCACATATCGCGGCAAGCGCCCATCGACTCAATCGCCGCGTCCACATCCGTCGTCTTCACGCGCCCCTTACACAGAAGCTGCAATACTATTCAAAATTAATACAGGGTGTCAAAAAAGTCCTTGCAGTCATTTTTCAGATGGCTTTTTCAGGTTTATTTTCAAACTATTTCTACGACCGTCAGACACCATATTTTTAGTCTTTTCGTTCTTTATGTGTACAACATAATGGTGTACAGCAATTGTAGAAAAGGTTTGAGAAGAAACTCGAAAAATTCGCCACACGAAATTGTCTCACAAGCGCTCTCACTACTTCATGTTTCTCTACAGTATGTCTCGGAGGGATTTCACAAAGCACAAAATATCAGCAAATCTTCGCTAAATCGGCGAAATGACGACTTTTCTCATGCGTTGTACATAAATAAGTAACAAATTTATCCAACTTTTGGAATATTTTACAAATAACACTGAGAGGAAAATGAGAATAGCAATACATGAACAGTCATTATTGTAAATTATTTTGAATTCTGTAATTATGGGTACGTATATAGGGCAGCTATCGATAATTCTTTAAAGCTTGCATGCGTATCACTTCACTGATAGCTACAGTGAATTATGGGTGTTAAGCGCAAATGAAGAGGAAAAAACCAAATTTGCCGACCTTATCACGCTCATCCAGAAGCTGATACTGCTCGTACACTGTGTGACATCGCTTGCCGACCAATAGCCGCAATTTTGACGCTGAAAGAACAGCACAAAATTCAAATAAAAACCAAAAAAGCTGATAAAAATATGAACAGCTGCGTAAGCTTGACAAAAACGAACCTATTTCAGAACGGGACATTTGCGGAACCGCCTTCTCCGACTCTTTCTCCGCGGCAATATCAGCTTTCATCGCTTTCGACGGAAAAAATTCCGCTGGCGCCCGCATCTCGCTCTATAATGCCCTATCGTATTAGATTTATAAAATTCATTCACAGCAGAGCAACTTCTCCGATAACTTCGCCAGAGAGCCCTCTTTGGTTTGCGCACTTTTAGCGAATCTATTTTATTTTCAAAAAGCATTTAGAGCGCTTTGTCGAAACGTTTATATACGAAAAATTACATTATGAAGAAGGTATCTGTAAAGAGAAATGGATCTGCGGTAGATGACTTCTCTTTATCCAATATTTCCTTTCATGAACTTTCAGCTTTGAACTAATTGTATTCTACATTCATAATTTTTCTCGCCATTTGCACTGGAGCGATAATTAAAATGCCGAGTAACCATTATGCAGTGGCCGCAATTAATCAGTGTATTTGACTTTGGTTTACATTAGAGCTGTAACGGGGACGGGGAATCCCCCGTCCCCGTCCCCGGAATTTCATTTTGTCCCCGTCCCCGGAATTCCCCGTCCCCGGAATCTGAATTTGTCCCCGTCCCCGGAATTCCCCGTCTCTAAAATTCTGATTTTGTCATACTCGATCATCATAATTTATAATTTTTCATATTAGTTCAGTATATATAACACTATGTCAATACATTATTATACATTTTAAGTAATATTAATTCATTTTAGGAAAATTTTTTTGTCCCCGTCCCCGAAATCTCTGTCCCCGAAAATTCCCCGTCCCCGGAATTGGGTTTTGTCCCCGTCCCCGGAATTCCCCGTCCCCGGATTTTGATTTTGTCCCCGTCCCCGAAATTCCCCGTCCCCGGAATCCCCGTCCCCGAAATTCTCCGTCCCCGGAATTTCCAATTCCCCGTCCCCGTTACAGCCCTAGTTTACATGATGCAGAAAATCACACTTTTCTGAACAAAACACACAATAATCACAAAATAGCCCAGCAGGATGACTGAAATGTAAAAGAAACTAAGCAACAAGGAACGCCTTGTCACCATGCAATACCACAAAACAGAGAGACCATAGGGGATTTCAGAGTAATGGCATTAAAATGTGAAATTCAAACCCCCGCGCTCTCTTCAGCCGGGATTCAACGATACATCACAAGCGAGTGACTCTGTTGACAAAATGTTTTTGAATGCACTGACTAACCTGTCTATCGCTCGATTTAAACGCCCCTTTGGAAGTCGTTCCCTTTTTCTTAACGCTACCAAACGTGAGCATTCGTTTACTCGTGGGCGACACGACAGAATGGCCGCCGGATGTCGAAGAAGAAGTGCGCCGTTTGATCGATTCGGCCGCCTTCGCCGTCGCCTTCTTGGCGAACGATCGGGTGGCGAATCGTTTGGCGATGTCGCTCGGCGACGTCCTCTTCGCCAGTTGCAGTCGTTTTTGACTCACTGAAATAACAAATTACCGTTCCTCTGCTCGGGCCTTCGCGTTCTGTGTAGCAAAAGACTAGCGCTTTTATACTGTAAGGGTAGAAATATTGGGTGGTACTTAATTTGGGTGACTGGCCCAGTTGGGCCAATTCGGTAGTTGTCTGGACCACCAAATTCACTCAAATTCAATCCTATCCATTAATTTTTCGCTTCACGGTACCTAACTTGCGTAATTAATCGGTTTGACTCAGTGATATTGTAGGAGTAAACATATTGGATAGGATTCAACTTGGGTGGTCGACCGGATCACCCAATAATTTCCACCCTTACAGTAATCGTCATTAGCTGATCAGCAGCTGGAAATCTCCCCAGACACCGTAGTTGACAACGATAAGCTCGCTTTGCAGTGCTCGAACACCGTTTTGCACCACAAATGAGTCATTTTTTGGTTTTTACGTGCTTAAATTGCTAGAAAGAAGCGCTGTCGACTTTCAACGTGCATTATTCAATTTAAGATTTATCATTGCTGCTCTGAAATTTGTGGCTATTGTGTCGAATGAATAAGAGCGCAATGAAATCGGCGACGGTGACTAAATTTAAGCGATACAAACTATATAACTTCAAGGCGCTTACCGTCCTGCTCGTTTGCCTCCGGCCGTGTGGCGCGGCCAAACATGCCGTAGTTTGGTTTTTTTCTTGCTTCCATTGAAGAACCACTAAAAATATTAAATGAGATTGCTATGTTCAGTAGGGATGTGCGTACGATGCAATGGACGATAGCTTTGGACTGCCTCTCAGCGGACTTTCGGCCACCTTCTCAGGACTTCGCTTCAAACTGTCTGGAATCTTGAAACTGAATGCCATGATTATATGCACACCTTATTCTCCTGCAAAATGACGATAATCAGAACGAGCAAAACGGCGTCATTCGACGCGTCACTGGAAACACGCTGTCGCGGCGATGTTATTTATGTACCTTTTAGATTTATTTTTTCGTTTGCTTCACAAGGCGATCGAAACAGCAACAAAACAACAAGAGGTGACAGTGGTTTCACGCGAAATCGATCCATTTAGCGTCCACGCACGCCAACAAGTTCAATGCTACAGGGTCAAAATAGAGTTTAAATATTTCTGTCATTGGAGTTTCGATAAAAAGCCTTCGAGTACTGTAAAAGTAATAATGCTTGATAGTGCTTATAGTTAAAAAACGTTTCGATGGGTTAAACTAAAGCGAAAACCACAAGTCAAAATATACTCTCTTCCAGACAAGTAGCTAATAATGGTCAGCCGACTAGAACTATTCAAATGTGCCAAAGTTCTTGGCAAAGTGTGAACTTCCGCGCGCGCTATCACTATAACGGGCAAAGCACACTATGGCGTACTACTTGATATTTTAGAGATTCGGTAAATGTACAGAAAACGCATCGCTCCTTCAATATTCACGCCAAATCTCAATCGTATTTAATCATTTATTAACTTGAAGGCGTTATTCTGATACATCCTAATATATTCGGCTAAATATTTACAGTTTGACGATTGTCGATTAAAAGATGCGAATTTGTAGAAAAAACGTCGAAAATCGCAAATTACAGAATGCTGTGCGCTGTTGTTCGAATTTGAGAGCAACAAAATAGTGCAGTCCTGAATAACGTTTGCGGCAGGACGCAAGAGAGATGAACAGCAGGCGTCAAGGGCCATCGCTGTCATGACAACAGGACATCACAGATCACCGTACAGTTTTTGTGCTTGTTGTATTTTCAAAGAAAAGTAGTAATTAATTGATTGCCGGTTATTATTTAAAAATAATTTCTGCTAAAATTGGATACTTTACGGCATAGTCTCTGCTGCATATCAGGAATGACCGATAAATCGATGGAATATTTGCGGGTTAACCTGCTCGACGTCAACTTATTAAGGAGAAGTCAAAACTCAGTTGACGACTACGAGCGGCGCTTACTTGATATTGCTCGCTTTTCGGCTGCATTTTACTTAAACTATCCTTTGTTTGTAATAAATTTGGACGATACTTATCATTCGTATCCTTCAATTTTTGATTGGCCAAAAACCAGTGAAGGTAAGTCATACAAAATGCAAGTAAATTGAGCCACAAGACGGGTTAAACAACTGTAATCTCCTCGTTTAAATAAGTATTGAATTACAGTCAATGTCCCGGCGCCCTTCCAAAATGATAGTATGACTTTGTTTTATGGTATTGGTGTCGAAGTACAGGCTACATGCCTTCCCAGTAAGCGTATTGCTATTTTTTGACAAAGATAGGATTTTTTGCGCGTTCTTCGGCACCGCAAAGAGCGCCTCTTTCAAGGGCTCGACCATGAATAGGTTTTATGATAAATCCAAGAGTTCGTACTAACAGAATGCAAGGAGCAATTATTGAAGGGGAAGCAAGTCTATCTAGGCGTACAAAGTCTACTATCGTACTTTAAAAACTCTTAAAACCTTTGTTAATATATCCAAAATCACAGAAGCTTTAACCCTTATAAAATCCAT
>NIUQ01001629.1:0-28372 GCA_002796945.1 Plectus sambesii
GAATGAAGGAGGATTCGATTCCTGGGCGGCCTGGTTCAGCCGCCGCTCGGTAAGTTATTGTGTTACGCGGACTGTAACAGGAACGGGGAATCGCTTGTCCCCAGAGATGAGCATGGGATGTGAAGGGGGGTGTGAATTGACTCCAGATACCGTACTTCTTCCAAGAAACGCATAAGGCGTTTAATTTTTCAATCTTGGCTTGAGAGGGCATTTATTGAAGGGAGGGCGTTTACTGGAAGAAATCTGATATCAAAATTGTATCCCAGGTGTCCGCTTTCGTACATCCCTGCGAGGATATCTGTTTCAGAAATTTTGCTATCTTCCCTTCTCAAAACTTTTCACCCTCAAAAATATCGGTTCCTTCTGTTTGAAATGAGCTTTTGAATCCTGTTTAAACTTAATGTTTAGTTAGTTCACTAAACGAATGATATAGTGTCACAAGAGAATCAAAGGTAAATAAATCTGCAAGATTGCGATTTATTTTTGTCTTCGATATCCTCAACTGTAAAACTAGCCTCCTCCCAACCCCATATACAACGCAAGATTTTCATTCTACGGCTCCGAGGAGGAATTTGAATTTTTGACATTTTTGAGAAAACATGTACCCAAAAGATCGCCCTGAGGCAAATTTGAGTAAGTGTATGAAAAACATATTAGCAAAGATGCAATCATCTGAAGAGTCTTAAGGACTACGATAATGCTGACAAGAGCCAGCTTCGGGCTTAAATGGTGACCTAGTTTGTTTCCTAGCATTTGTCCCGCTGAGTCGCAGAGTTCGCTCTTTGCTGGTGGGCATTAGCCCCCCATATAAATGCGGCAGTAGAAAATGTGGTCGGCCGTCTCATGCCTGACACTGGAATATTGGCAAGATGAAAACTACCGCAGCGAAGCTGCTACCAACTCCACGACTCACAGAGGGATGAGGACTTTGGTTGGATGGGGAGTCACCCTTAGCGGGGATTGAACCCGCGTCCTGGGGGTTGAGAGCGGCGCTCAAACCACTTCGCCATTCAACTTCATGCTAAAATGGAGACCTGTTTCTGAAAATGAATTTTAATTTCGGTGGTGTCGTTGGATGGCCCAGCGTTAAGACATTAATCTCTGGGTAACTTTCACTTAGGAAACCGTTAAGTTTTTGCCGAAAAATTCGAGAAACTGAAAATTTTAATAATTCGACCTATTCTTTGTTGCATAACATTCTTAATTTCGCATCGATTTCGAAACTGTGCCAATACAAGCTTGGTTCTCAGGAAAAGACTGTCTTAAGTATGCATTGAGATAAATTTGCAAAAGTGCGGCAATGAAGACAATAATTCACCAATTAAATTGTAGTACCGTCTTACCAATGCTGAACCGAATTCAATTTTTCAGTCATGTTAGTAAAATAAAGCACTTTCGTTTATCTTAATATTTTTAACCGTCATGATCAATATCAGTCTAAGAACATACAGTGCGCTGTTATATTTCGTCCACAGTTGATTGTTGTCAATTTTCGTCAATTTACCGTGCCGAAAATGTGTCAGAAAGTGTCTTTAAAAGAGTTTATCCTCTCACTAAGCGTTAACCCCTATTCTATCAAGCTTTTATCTGAACGAAGACCGCGCTTCGAGACGAAATATTTTGTATCCACCTTTCTCAGATTGCGAAGTTACAAGGCTGTCTGTGTTTTTAAGGTTTCAAAAGTTTACGATTAAATTTTATCTTTGTGTCATTTTGCATATGAACATAAAATTCAGTGAGTATGACAACTTTGGGTTATCGTAACCATATCCGTCCCATATGATAATCTATCATTTACTCCTAGGTTACGGGGTAATCGAAAAGAAGTAACTTTGGTGCCTCGCATCTAGGCATCAGCTTGGGGAGTGGGAATGAATGAGGGGATGAAAGATTATCCTGATGACAGAATGCAGGCGACGGTCAAATCAACATTTTTATTCTAATATTCAGCGCGCATTTGATGATTTATAATGTGATGTAACGAGAATTATAACGTGATGTAACCGAATGTTTCTTGTGCAGTAACGAATAATTGATAAAACTGAATGCTACGCTTTCAGGTGCGAGATTATATGAGCGAAGATTCGTTTAAAGCGCAGATTATGTTGGAAGCCTATCTCTCAACACTGAATGTTACAGTCGGCGAACTAAGGAAGGTTGTGGGAAAAAATCTGATCAGAATGTTCGGGGTCAGCATTTGGTATTACGCAGACGAGCCTGAAGGAATGATTTGGCGGCGAGTACACAGCTTGAAAATGTCATTTACTTCTTGGTATACAGTGTGCTTCGACATAGATTTTCCCCGCAAAAATATCACTCTTCGAACTGCGGCTGAGCGTATTCAAATGACAACTGCTCCTGATCCCAATCTCCATCAAAGATGGTACAACGTTTGCATGTATACTAACCTTCGGGGAGGGGGGCTTAAATTGAGTTAAACTGTGGTTTTTCGAAGGATTTTGAAAGACGACGTTTTTGAGGGGGCTATTTTCGGTCATATACGAGAATCTAATTCATACAACTGAAGTGGAATGATTGGTCTATAAAAAAGTATCCTGAGTCACTATATGACTGCACCACATATGCGACTCAATGTTTTCAGCTGTTCTACTCTAACTGTTTCAGGCTTAAAACTTTTCATTTATTTGTTGACTTGCTGGGTCGCTTCGGTACGAGCATGCAATTTAACAAGGCGCATATTGACAACTGGAATAATATCATATACGCGGACATGGGAACTTCGGATACTTTTATTATCAGTGTTCAAGCTGCATACAAAGCCTTACCAATTATCAGAGGCGCTGCTAAATGCTCCAACGAATATCAAGATACCACAGATGCCTGTCGGTAGGATAGAATTTGCCTTTTACCATAATTGCGTCATTATCTCTATATACAAGGTGTGCGGTTCTTCCCTTTCTATTGATTTTTGCTCATAACTAAACCGGTTTTTGATAAAATACAGTGGAATTCGTGTATACCGGTCACCGGGGGACCGGAATGTTTTGACCCGTATAAGCGAAATACCGGTGTAACCGAAACCGCTATAAACGAATTTTACTGTAGGCTAAAACTCGGAATACATAAACTTCAGAGATTAGGGCATTCCTCATAAAAATTTGGGCAAAATCGGTTCAGTACTGTCCCTATACGGAGCACTTAAACACAAGAAGCAATTTTTCCGATATGACACGATTTGTTTTTTGACTAACTTGGCCCAAATAGTCCAACTCAGCTGAGACCTAGCACAAACAATCTGCAGACGTTGGGAGTTTGTGTCAAACAAAAACGATTGAATTTCGTAATGGCTTTGTCAAAATATGGATTAGCAAATAAAATCCTACTCTAAATCACATTGAGCTACAGGATGCGGCATAAGTTCTGGTACAAATTTAAATTATTCCTATTACGCTAATGAATCAGGCAATTATCTTAATTTTGGTACCGTTAGAAAGCCCGTGAAAAACTGAATAAGATAGAGACAAAGTACATATAATCAGTAAAACAATGAGTGCATTGTTGGAGCGCGAAATAGAGTATATCATAATTATGCACCTTTTGGAGGCGGGTTGTTAACAAGTGAAATTTTCTACGAGCTGTAGGAAACGGCTGTCACACCGGTTTAACATGTATCGTACTATCAATCGATACAGCGAGAAACGCTCTATCAGATGCCGTCGAAAAAGTGGGCATCCGTGAGCAATGCGAACAGCGCGGTTAAAAAACTAGTGCCGTTTCGCATTAATAGGAATTCATGAAGTTCAGTAAGAAAATTGTTTAGTGAACTGGATGTCAGCGATCCATTCATGCGTCGTCTGATCCACGTAGACCTAGGACTATAATCTTTCAAACGACACCAACGCCACCCCTTGAATACGGTTATACGCAGAAAGAGGCTCGATTGAAGTCGAGCATTGCTTAGCTGGCTCGCAACCCTGAATTTGATAACATTCTCTTTTTCAATGACAAACCAATTATGACTGAGCAGGCAAAAAACTCCCAAATGCCTAAATCATAGCAAGTAGATCATTCTCTATCCGATAGCACTTAAAATTCGTTGATCAGTTGCAATATCCGACTTCCATTATGATTTGAGTCGTATTCTTCAAAAATTCAAAAACCGATCTCATATTCAGACCTCCCCGAGTGAAGCATGTTATTTCCTCCAAAGGTGATCATATCGAATAAATTTTTTGTGGTAGTTGGTACTTATTCCATTTATCTACGCTCAAAATCTTAAGTGATTTCGTTGCCTCATTAAAAAGTTATAGTAAAAAAAGTATTTTGCACCAGAACTTATGCCGCACCCTGTAGACATATTAAGGGCTGTAGAGCGATTCGCGAAGAATACTGAGTTTGAGATGTTTCATTAGTACTGGTAATGATGCGGGAAATTCATTAGTTGTGCGCCTCACCTCCTATACTTATGAACCTAACGTCAGTGTTGACGATCAGAAATTGATAAACCTTTAGTTTGTTTTTCCCAATACTGTCACTAGACTCAGCAGACTGATCACCTTCATGTAGTAAAAGTATGGGCCGCAGTGCGTTTGAAAACGTTTCCTTATCAATCTGAACGTAAATTTTGATTTGATTTATTTTAACAAATGCATTATAGCGTCAAGCGATACTAAAACGTCTCGGAGAGATGTGGAGGATAGTAGAGAACTTCATTCATCTAACACATTTTATTTTTGCTCTGCAGATGGAAATGTCGCGTCAGCATCATTCAGGCACTGTGCAATTGTACTCCAGTAATGCTACCATTACCGAAAGATCCTGCGAGACCGTCATCAACTAGAGAAACTGACTGCTCCTTTGCTAAATACGACAACTGTCTCAGTTACTCACCCGACTCCGAGAGAGGCTGCATCAAACAGGTCATTCATTCGTAAATACATTATCTCAGATCAGAGCTTTTTAATAAATCGCCAACTTAGTTTTACATGGTTATACAATCACTGCGAATACCGTATTTCTTCCAATAGATGCCTTCCCTCCAATAAACGCCTCTTCATGCATACGTCGAAAAAATAGACGCCCTGGGCGTCTATTAAAAGAAATACGGTCACGCTTTTTTTCAGTGTCTGCCTCCCTGTGAGCGTCGCAATTTCGAAGTTAAAGCGCCGATAATCTCCAGTACAGGCGGCACGAATGCACAAATCGTCATCGCCGCAGAAGACTTCATCTATCCTCAATACACGGAGCAGTATAAATATTCAACTGAAGATTTTTTTGGAGCGTTAGGCGGAAATTTAGGATTGTGTCTTGGATTGGATATCATGGTTATCCTTCAGTTGGCCACAAACGCATTGTCAACGGTTGCTGGGATTATGTCTCGTTTCCTACAGTTAAGAAGTAGTAAGAAAGAAACTGAGAGCTCCAATGTAGAGATAATGGACGTAAGCCAAAAGCGAGAAAAAAAAAGAAAATTAAGTCAACGAATTAAAGGAACCAATTCAGCACACCGTATTTACGGAATTAGTGGCACACGCTAAAATAGTGGCACATGTGCCACTATTTTTCACGTATTGACCGAGGTCAGGACTATCTCAGAGACGATGATAGTGTTTGTGACTACGATTCGGTGATATTTTAGCTACTGTGAACTGGAATTTTCTAACATGTAGCTATTTTGTTTTTTAAAGTGCTATTTCCGCGTCCTAGTGAGGATGAAATATGTTGAGGAGGTGGTTGAACTAACAGTGGTACACGGTATAGAGAGAATTGAAATAATAGTGCACACGCGAAAATAGTAGCGCACTGTAGAGGGGGATCGAAACAATAGTAGCAGTGGGGGCGCGGACACATCTCCGACCAGGGCACTTCTCCGACCAGGACATTTCTCCGACCGGACAGTTCTCCGACGGACAATTCTCCGACCGGACAATTCTCCGACAGATCTTTAACCCCCCCCCCCGGACAGTTCTCCGACATAATAATTTTTTACTACAATACGAAGGAGCGATATGCTTGGGTTGTTTGTACCTTGCGAGTGCTGCCCTATTGAGGTCAAATAAGCTACTGAACGCGTATAACAATACGCGGCAACCGGAAATGTGGCGACATTTTTGAATGAAGCGCGGCAAAAGGTGAGTGCGCCGCAACAATGCGCGGTAAATGGAAGACTGAGATGTATGTAAGCATCGAACTGAGCAAGAGAATCGTTTTCTTAATGCTCGCTTCTTTTTCATGTCTATTCATTGTTCTTTTACTCTTACGTTGCTCCACTTTTCTTATGTAACTTTTTTCTACCTTTGCTCTTTTATTTGAGTTAGAAGATAGCTAACTTACGAACGATTGTTCATTCGCAAGCAGATTAGTCCAATTGGAGAAATATCATAGAAAGAGAAAGTTCAGTCTAGTCGGAGAACTGTTCGGGGGTATAAATATCAGTCGGAGAATTGTCCGGTCGGAGAAGTGACCGGTCGGAGAACTGTCCGGTCGGAGAAATGACCGGTCGGAAAACTGTCCAAGTCGGAGATGTGTCCGCCTCCCAAATATAACAGTTACTCGAATCCGATGAAAAATCATCGTCCACTCAGAGTCACCATGACAGCGTCCCTCTAGCCCCTCAGCATAAGTGAAATGATTAAACTATGCCTGTAAGAAATAGACGACGATTTTTGCAGATTCAAACTGTGGTGGAGATATTGCTGCGACGTACAATTGGCAGGAAATCAGCAATCCCAACCAGGAAATGTACGCCAACCAAAACTGCAACTGGAGAATTAGGGTACGTGAAGATTCTGAAAGTCACAATCAAACACATTACCAGCAAGTATAGGACAAGGTTAAGGCATCAAAGATGCGTAGAACTATGACTAAGCTTAGAAGAGCCTCTCTGAAGGTACAAAGGGAGCAACTGGGACATCTTTACAGTTGCGATTACGCTTGAGGAATTTTTTGCGACGGAACCTTGAAACATAATTAATGCAGGACCAAATGCAACATAAATTACGGGCTATTTACAATAAAATTGTGTTGAAACGAAACAGCATCAGTTTTTACTTTACAACCAGAGTACTCTCCGATAGATACGGTTGCACGACCATCAGAAACTACTGCAATACCCCCTTCATCACCGTCCTTGTCATCTATTCAAAATAATTTCAAAATTTTCTGTATTTCAGGCACCTACAGGCACTCAAATACTGTACCAAATTACTAACAGCGACTTTGGTTGTCAGGATTCGTGCGTTAACTATATAGAAGTGAAGAGCACGAAAGACTACGCGCCGACGGGCTTCCGCGTGTGCTGCACGCCGCCGACGACGCTGCTCGCGTCCGATACTAACGAAATGCTGCTCCTGTACCATACTGACTCTAGTGTCCGCCCCGGATACAAGGGCTTCCGCCTCCGCTTCATTATTGGTAACATTGACATAATATTGTTTTGCGAGTCTACCGATACGATTAATTTGGCAATTGGTGTGAGAATCCCACACAAATGCTCTTTTCATTATTAATTAATTAATTAATTTCAATTGAGCATAAAGGAGGAACATAGTAGCATTTTTCAAGGGATCGTCGCTTTTTCGTCGTGGAATTTAGACACTGCTTACGAGGATGATACTTGTCCAGCGCCTCATAGCGCTGTAGCCTCTCTTTTGTTTGCTAAACTGAATGATTTAGTGTGTTGCAACACAATATGAAGCTATGCTCATCCAAGTATATTGTATTTTCATTTCTCTTGTTTAATCGACTGCAGCAAAAATGGTGTGCGCATAACGGGTTAGTTTAGTACTGCGCTAAGGATAATACTACACAGCATGTACGTTGTTATTTAATTGTTTAAAGTATCGGCAGAATTGTTACGTTTACGATGGGTCGTTAAGAAATTCTTGACGTGCTTTTTTACGCTGCCATTTTAGATGGTGAGCCTCCAGCTACGACAACTACGTCGACTACGACTACGACTACCACCACTACCACGACGCCATCAACGACGACGACGACGAAGACGACGACGACAACTCCTGAGGAAACAACGACTAACGAACCGAGTCCGACGCCAGTCGCTACAGGCCAGTGGGGAACATGGACGGCGTGGGGTGGATGCAGTATATCTTGTGGCGGTTGCGGCATTTCGCGGCGCGTGCGAACTTGCTACGGCGGCAATCTGTGGTGCAAGTAGGTATTTCTTCATTCCTCCCCCAAAGCTTTTAAAGTAACCATGGGCACTCTTTGTGAATTGTCGGTTTAGTTAAACTTCTCAAAGCGAAAGCAAGGAGTAGAATGATTACCAATCGCATTTTCAAGAACCGTCCCTTCGATGCAACCCAAAAAACAGATTGCAGCATAAAACGATAGCTTAATTTTCAGAGGCAATCCAGATGAGTCGAAGCCATGCGGTACGGCGGTTTGTCCAGACAATTCACGTCGCTGCTACGGACAAATTGTGGCGCCTTGCAATTTACTCAGCCGTATCCACTTTGACCGAGCAGCGAACGGTCAAGCGCTGCTCGACCCGCGCGCAATCTTTAGTCAGCCCGGCTTGGACCTCAATTTCGATAAGGAACAGAGTTCATCGGTGTCGGAATTCCTGAATCTGAGGAGACGTACATTCTCTCGCGTCCGTCGCCGGCGATCCACCTGTATGAGGTACGAAGTTCGAAATATCATGGAGAGAAATACAGGACAACGAAACGAAGTGAAGGGGTGAATTGAGAAGGGTCTGTCAGCAGCATTGTTACAATAAAGTGTTACTCAGTAGTACGAAAAGACTTTTGGTTTTCTTACTTCATAAAGATGGACAGTAATTTCATTCGTGATACTAACTAATGTAATAGCTCTATTGCGACACTGGTGACAGTACCTAAGCAGGCCATGGTGTCATGTTTCCAGCTTCACAACGGTCTCGTTCCAATACAAGCAGCCACAACGCTAAACATTTTATTCCGACGCTAACAGCTTCTATATTTTTGCCCCAAATCGGCATCAGGAACCTAAAAGCGGCACAGGTCCTTCTTTTAGACAGTAAAACGACTTTTGCCTCCGGAAATCGAAATATTGATTTTAAAAAATTTAAAATTCATCATTTTGCATGTTTCGTACCCGAATTTTCAGTAGAATTCCAATGCAACAGTTTTTATGAAAAAAATATCCAAATCGAAGAAAGCCGAACAAAATTATTGCTGAAATACTGACGCGACCTTTTTCGCACTAATGTAGCACTGTTTGCGTGCAAAAAAGCTTAACTTTTTAGCTCGAACTGATTTTTCAGCAAGTTTTCATACGACTGTCGATCGCAAGGAATAACTCTGAAGATTACCTGGGTGGATCAGACGGCTCTGCAGGCCAACGATCAGAAGCTCAGCCAACCATGTTGCGTTGGTTTCAAGGAGAATAACGGTATTTGCGTCGCTGAATAAGGAAGGAAAGATTTTCAGCAACTCAAAAGTGGATCCCAGCGGATACAGATCCAAAAAATTTCATTCTATTAAATGTACTTTTTAACAGTTACTGTCCAGGTGTACTCGAGCTTTTATTGTGAGGTTATAAAGTGGAGAGGATACAGTTTTTGTACGTACTCTACTCTGTACTTACCCCTGAACTCTCCCTTATTAAAAGAAATATTTATCAATATCGTTGTGTTGCATAACGAAATGTTTGGAAACACACTACAGTTTTATTAACAAAGCGCATAAGCACGCTCAAATATAAATATAAAAGTGAGCTTCCCTGACGAATATATTGTAGTTATCATCATAAAAAGCATATCTCTTAACCACGGCGCGCTATTCAAGATTTGGAAAATGAAGGTTAGCCACCTGGGTGCAGCGTATAAAGCAGATAGTGAAGCAGTGAAACACAAAGGCTGCTAATTTCCTAAAGTGGCGGTCACAATGTAGACGCAAGACGCACTTTTTAGTTTCCCGCCTTTTGCGACTTGCGTCTGCATTGTGACCGCCACTTAAGCCTTTCTCAAACAGCAATCACAATATCATTTACTCCACGCCAACTGTTTCGTGCCAACGCTACTGTTTTTAAGCGACGTCCGCGATTTAAACTAACAACTTTGACTAGTTTGGGGTAGGCATATTTTGAGATTTTGACGGGGAATCTTTCAGATAGTGCGCCACGGTATGAGCAATGATTGCTGCTCCCATTTATTTACCGTTTGATATTTATCGCTCGCTGAATTGTAGCTATGATTACTACAATAAATTGTGTTTCACTACTGTATGTTTGCCCTTGTTGTTTTTAATGAATATTCACCTCTGTAAATTTTTCCGTGATATTATTATGCATATGCAATTTTTGCGACCTTCTCTTACAATGAGAGAAAGGAAGTCGTGTCGACATTTGCGTCCGTTAACAGATCTACGAAGCGTGCAGGCTTAATGCATTCGTACAATATATCAGCCCCGAAATATAATTTTCTCAAATCTTTTTTTCACAAATCGGCTGTCCCTTATCAATGTCATTCATATTTTGAAGCTCTGCATCAAAACATAGAATATTTTCTATCCTTTATTGACTGTATTTGACGGTTTTTCTGTTTGCGTTCATTGCTTGACTGGGAAGAGATTCTCGCAGAAGGCGAGAGCCACCGCTTTGCTATTAGAACAAATGTTTGAAAGAATATTAATGCAAATGAGTTATATACCGAATGAATTTAAAAATCAGAGTGGCCCCAAACATTGGTAAGTTTGCACAGCATAGTGGCTCGTATCTGGAGACTTCATGCGCCCTCTCACGCGGCTCTGTCCTCTTCTTGTTGTAAAACCTCAGAACTGTTATAGCGCTCATTGCTTGGATCCAGTCAGTATGTACTGCTATGCAGAATGTTATCAACATTCCCTTAATCAAGAAATTCTGCTCCCACAATATCCAAAAGGGATATTTAATTAATGAATATGCCAACTCATTCTTACCGCGTTTCGAATTCTTATAAAGGAAATACTGTCCTCAAGAATAGCATGCATTGGCGAAACTATTTTCTGTTTGACAAAAACGATGTCTTTCATCCGGTGCTGTTGTCAAGCTTGCATAACTTGGTCAATTTTTATTAGTTATGAACCATATATATACAGCAATCAGACTATTGCAATATAATATATTTTATGTTCGGCGAAGCATATAGCCTTTTCCCTTGGCGAAGGGCAGTTTAATTCGAATGAGCACTGCACAATACATTAAGCGGAAAAGATAATGTCTGTACAAACAGAACTGATTGTGGGAGAATGTGAAGGTTAGCATTTTGCTGATAGTTCATCAACTTTACCTTTACTCAAGCCTATGACAAAAAACTGTTACAGTAGTAACTATTATGATTTAGTTTCGGAGAGTACAGCGAATAATCAGTTGTGACGCGAGCGAGACTAATCTTCCCGCACATATCATAACTGATCAACCACTGGTGTATCCAAAATTCAAATTATAAAAGCTTTAGTCAAAGCAGTTCTACGTAGTAAAACCCAGAGAGCCCACGCTCCTCAGAGGTACAATTAACTCCTCTTATATCGAATCCGTGATCAATTCTGCGGAGCAGGGCTTGATTTGCCCAAGCACTGAAATTTCTTATTGATGTAAAATTCCCTCAACCAATTTTCCTGACATAAGACTGCTCTGACCCCAAACCACCTTCGCTTGATTATTCTGCTGCAACTAACAGACACTTTTCACATTTCGCACAGTATGCGCGAAATTAGCCACCGTAGAACTTGGAACAATAGCCGATATTTTTCCACAAGTCAGCAGTGAGAGCACGGCGCGTCTGATGTCGGCATGCCGATACATTAAGACAATAAAATTGCATATCGAGTTCAAGTTGCTAATTATCTGCGAGAAACTCATCACAGAACCCAGCCAGTCGCTCTCGGCGCCGGAGACAACTTCGTAGAGCTCGATACAGATAGGTAATACGTAGAAAACGCAGGTGCAGAGACAGGAGATGCCCATCGATACGTTGAGTTTCACTTGACGCTTGGAGAAACGCGATACACCAAGATTCACACCCCAGCGAGTCGAAGCAGCTATCCGTCTTGCCTACAACAAGATTATTTTTACTATGTTACACGCATCAGATTTCTGCCGAGTACGGTTACTTACACAAAAAGTTTACTAGACTACACAAAACTACGTCTCCATATTACACTGTGAGAGCAGCCGTATTCTCGCAGCGGACACAATGGACCGGTTCGTGTTGCTGATTTATTGATAATTATAGTCAAAAGTAATATGATGCTAAAGCATATCCCTCAAGGACGACTTTATCTGAAGAACGCGACAAGAAACTAAATTTATGTAGGCAAGTTCATGCAGCACCAAATTAGCTCCAAGTAACTTAGAAAGAAGAGTTCTGATTGAGGCTTGGGAATAAGGTCATGGTCGAATAACCTCTTTTTTAAGTTTTCAATTTGCCTGCACCTTCAGACAGTTCTTTCTGCAAGGCGCTACTTTCTTAGCACGCCGCTGCTTACACATTAACTGCGCCTTCTGAATCATTCTTCAATTCCCGCAAAAAACTTATTCGACCGAAAAGTAGCATTGTCCCGTACGATTTTATAATTGGTATTGGCATTTACCCGCATCCACATCAATGCAACGACGATGCCATACAAAATGACGCTCATCAAAGCGGCGATAATGCGCAGCCATGTGTGATAGACGAAGTAGCCGCTATGGATGCCCTTGGAAGACCAGCAGATTGATGGGTAAAGTGGCTTGTTCTCGGGGTACGCGAGAGACCAGCCGGTGATCACCGAGCACAGCATGAAGGTGTGAGCTGCTATCAACTGCCATCGTCCCAGCTTTGCCGAACGCTGAAAAAATAGCGTTAATTTACCAAAAATTCTCGAACGGTCTATGTAAGGATGCAACTCTCAACGGCACTCTATTAAACAATTTCTTTAAATAACGAATCAGTTCGAAGCAAAAATGTTTCATCTTCAAAAACTTACTTTGTAATATTGAATAGGCAAGCAGACGGCTAAGAGTCGATCAATGCTGATCACCATGAGCATGATTGACGTCATAGGATCCGTCCAGATAAACAGCAGATTCCAAGGCTTGAACATGCATGTCCGTCTTGACACGAGGTTGTCCTAAGAATACAAAAGTTTATTTTCAGGCCTTTATTCTATAAGTAAAATATTTGAAAATATTATTTACATAAGATGGCTGCTTCAACTTACGAGACTCGAGCAATATATAAGATGTGAGTAGGAGGATACTGTAAGTTTTATGAAACAAAAATGCGATTGTGAAATGAAACGGGCTATGAAATGAAACGATTTGTATACATCCTATACAGAGCCAACACCATAGAAGCTAATTGATAAATAAGATACTGTATATGCAACTTCGATTAAAAAATAAGAAATATTTAAATATTTAAGAGCACAAAGTATTTTCAAGCATTAAGATAATTTTAGCACCACCTACAGGTGGCACAAGGATCTATGTCGCGGAAATGGCGGAATCTTTGAATTTTTCTCGCGAACGAAATTATAAAATTGCATTTGACAACATAGGATGACTTTTATGGAGGAAATGTTAGAAATGGATCATCCTCAAATTTTTATCTTGAGCTATGGCGCGCCTGTCCCCCATCATTCACGTTGTCATATCATCTAATTATAGTACCTGAGTGTTGCTGAGTAAAATCACATTTCGACCAATACCAGCACTGATCGTAGCAAAGCCCATCAATCCATCAGTAAACAGAAGTCCGCAGAGAATAGTGTATTGCGCTCTTAGTGCAGGTAGGCGCACAATCGCAGTGAACATGGCGAAATTTAAGAAAATAAGAAGGCTGCTTTCAAAAATGTAAATAGTAAAGCGGACGAGCAGATCGCTTCGTTCCTGCTCGCTCATCTTGACAGCACTTTGGTTCGACATCGATACTGAGTCATTCATGATGTACTCAACTTTTGTAGTCGCTTGAATTTGTCTTGTATTCTTCTTGTCTGTGATTGACTTCACAGTTGAACACACTTTTCTCACAAGAAATACTAACTTCGCGACGAACTTGACAATTGGCAGTTATTGGGCATTCGAGAATAGTTGTCAGGGATAGGACCTGTTCCGTTTGTTCAAGCCAAGAACTATTCACTGCTTATTCTAGATAGCTTTAAAGAGAGGAGTCAGTTTTATTTGTCCGTCCCAACGTGCTGCCGCATTCATGAGCACAAGGAAGTTCGAATGCTTTTATAGTAAAAGCGGTAGTTAATTCAGAAATGACACTACCAAATTTATCCTCACTCTTTATTAATTCATCAATCCATAGTCTACGTGACAGACTCGAAATGAAAGTCAAGAGTCAATCCTGCCTCACTGACGCTGTTGAAGTCGCACAAGGAAGCAACAATTTTTATAGCGGCAGGTGTAACTGACTATGAGCCGCCTCTGTAGAACTCCTCCCATTCGTGAAATATTCATCGCTTGTTTGCTTAGAGATTTCTCTTTCCACGTGGTAGCTCGCGGCTGATGAAGTGCAGTTTTCACCCATTTTTGAACAGCAATCGCTGATACAGTTAGAACAAAGGCTTCGGAATGAATGGGTAGGCATATAAAGGAACGCTGCGATGATGATGTACTTTTATGCCATGAACAGATTCAACTTTTTCTTATCAAACGTACTTTATGCATCAGATATTGTCCTCTCATGATCAATGTCAATGAAGAAGAACACATTTTCGTTTTGCAGAAAGGTTTTCGCATAAATATTAGACTGAAATGTGCCCCATGGATATTTCAGTTTGCGAACTTTTGTAAAAATCAGAATGCAATGTCAATGATCAAATTTATTTTAAAATGATAAATTACCACCATACCACCCTTTGCACTCCTTTCATTCATCAAGTTTTATATATTGTGTAGACTGAACGTACGAGAAACATTCATAGTTTAGAAAATTTTTAAAATTAACAACATCGTAAAGCTGGTGCATACCTCATGAATGACGCTCTGAAAACTGCATTTAAAAGCTTATACGACTGCAGCAAAATAAATTCACATAATTTAGAATGTTTAGGCACAAATATTGGTGAAATCGATGCGAAACAGAACAACAGTGAATAAGGAACTGTTCTCTAATTACTAAATTTTCAACTAGCTGCACAATATAAATCGCAGCTAATTAATTTTTTGGCGCATGAGATAGAGTCACAAGGGCATATTGTTCGAAAATGGGGCGATAAATGCATGCATAAATTTCCTGAAGAGTATTGATTCGAATAGCAAAGTATTCGAAGAACATTCGAGTAGGGAAACAATTGATGATGAAACGCACTTACAACAGACTCCATCCACTTGTGAAATATTCATGCATGTGTCTGCCTTCACAACATCTTTTCCACCTGATGCCATGCGACTGACAAAGTGCAATTGCCACCGATTCATGATCAACAAGTGATAGTGCAATAATAAAGAACGAGGCAGAGCGCTACCGCGCTCTGCTGATTAATACAACGGCTTCGGAATAAATTAGCCGACATGTAAGGGGGCGATCTAGAGTACTTTTCTTGTACAAACGTTTTCAGATTCTTTTAAGAAAAATATTTTATACCTTGATCATCGATATATCTTTACTGCTTGATCGCATCAATACGCAAAATATGTCATTTCAGCCTTAACAACTGTATCCGCTCTCCATTCAATTGTTCAATGCTCGAAAAACACGCAACAAGGATTTGTCTTTGGCATTAAATCTGTTAATTTATTAGCCTATAGAATGTTGAGTTTGATGCAAATGAGACAGTTGAGGCGCCGTTGGACGACTAGCTGAACCAATGTTGCGCACAGTCGCATTGACTATCCTTATTGCTGCATCCGCGGAGGCGTTAGCGTTCGTTGGGGGTACTTTACAACATTTAATGCACGTCAGAAGTGAAGAGCGTATGTCGCCGTGCCGGTGAAAAAGAATAATGGCATTGCATATCGGATTAAGGTTACTGATAATCAGGGAATAAGTCATCACGGAATCCAGCGTGTCCCCTTCACTCTTCTTTATCTCAGTGTACAGTTCGATGCAAATCGGAAGAATGTAGAATAGACAAGTGAACAAGCAGGATATTGCCATAGATCTAGTAAAACGTTGTTGTTGCTTTGAGAATAATGTAAGGCTCGCTTGAGAAATAACCTGCGAGGGCGCAATTTTCTTTGCCTGAATACCAATCGAATTTAGATGATTACTGGCACCAAAGTCAACTTTGCAGAAGAAAGCGCGTATTCTATTGATAATTTAATAACTACTGACTTTGTAACAAATAATTTGTATTGAAATATCCACGAAATTTAAGTTGTGACGACAGCAATTCGAAATAGCAATAATATATTACAGCATTGCTGGTACTGATCTAATCTGATACTGTTCTCCTCAAATTATGGTGCTTGGAAAAGCATACTGCTTACGTCGTCGAATTCAATGAAGCCAAATAAGCAGAGGCTATAGATACGGACATGAGGATTATGGAGAACGAGTGCGCTATCCCTTCGGATATCTCACTTGTATCCCACACCCAAATGCCGACCGATACCCACCTCTACAAACAAGGCAAAACAAATCTGAAGCATGCAAATTTATGTCATATTTATCGTTCACTCACCCGTATTCTAAGCAAAATGACGACGATGCAGTATAATACGACAGCGAGCAGAGCTGTAACTATTCGAAGCCATGTATGATAAATGTAGTAAATTCTATTAATTGACTGAGATGATAAGCAAATCTTTGGACTTTCCGGTTTCGTATCCGAAAGTAGCAGTGTCGTTGTCCAGCCAATAATCACAGAAAAAATCATGAAAGCGTGGGCAATGTACAGCTGTTGATAGCCCAGGTTTCCCGATGCTTTGAAGTACCTAAAGCAGAATTTAGGCGTCCCGCACAGAGAGAATCCACATGAAGGAAGCTTGTCATACATTTACCAATAAGGCATATTCTTTTACGACTCTATAAGAAAATTTGGGACTATTTGAAATACGCCCCGTCACCTTTACGAATCTCAATTGTCTGCATAATAATAATAAAGACAGAAGCCAATAGGATATATTTTGGGCAATGCACGTTGAATTTTGTCAATAGAATCTTTACGAGCAATTTTATTGCAATGAAGCCTTACCGCACGAAGTTATATAAAACTGAGACCTGAAGAACGACATCTAAATTCCGCGCTTTTATCATGCAGTTCTTCAGTTTCATGTTTATATTAAGTGATTACAGTGAACAGTTGAGACATATCCTTTTACTGGCATCATTTACCTACCGGATTGGTGTGCCAATAGCTAGCAGACGATCGATGCTAACGACCAACAGCATTATGGAGCACATAGGGTCGGTCCAAATAAAGAGTAAATTCCAAATCTTTAGCATGCAGTCGCGTCGCGCAACCAGTTCGTCTTGGGTGTTTGAAAGCAAAATAGTCAATCTTCCTATACCTGCAAACGCGCAATTGGACTGAAATGTTAACTTCGGCGCCTTATAAACGACGCCACTTTGCAGCAATCATAGAGCGTCTACTACAAATACTCGCCGTAAACTTTATTGCAATTAGCTATGTTTTTAGCTATTCTTTTGCAAATTAACCGAATTCGTGTACACGGTAATGAGCAAACCCTCAACTGAAGTACTGGGTTTCTTTATTTCAATTCATTTAGTTTTATAGACGGAGTGTTCACATTTTAGACTGTATGATTTAGTATTGATTGGTAGCAATGATTAACCATTGAATACTATTATTTCGACTTCTACTTTAATATGCTCCGGCAAAGCATGTCTTATTAAATGGTTTTAAAACATGTGCCATATCCTCCATTTACCTTAAAGCTGCGATATATTTTGAGTGGCTACTTCCTCAGATTGCAATTAGAATGTTGTAATTACAATTGCGAAGATTCGGGTTATTAATCACATACGGCTTGAATGAAACGAATTATTTTCTACACAAGACACACCTGTTCTACATTATATTTCTCATAATGATGATTACGACAATTGTAATTGCAACAGTCTCGTGAAACGAACACATGTGCGAAAATACTTCCGTTCCCAATAATCAATGAAGCGACGCGTGTGCAGCAGATGTCAAAATCGGCTCGAGCTTAAAGAATATCATCTTAAGGATGAAATTTTCTCTCCCAAAGCTTTTTGCCTAGTATAGTTTGAGGCCTTAATCAAACAGTGAAATTTTAAACAACATTTTTGCTATTACATTATGGCAAACACGTTTCATTGCCGGGAAACTTTTTTCTCGCCTAGTATGATATCAGTGCTTTAATCATGTCAGACGTCCATGTACGCTGTGGAACATGTTTTTGGTACAATTCTTCTCGATCGTAAACATATACGCGAATCCAAAAAAGGCTCTTTGTTTACCTGCACTTAGTGTAGCGCAACCCAGCAGTCCATCTGTCAGGAATAGTCCACATAAAATCAGGTATTGCTTGCGCAAAGCCGACTGACGAATAATTGCCAATAACATCGCGAAATTGATCAGAATCAATATAGTTCCTTGAACAACATATATCGAAAACTTCACAATCAGCTCTCTTTTTCCTTCGTCAGTCATATTTCTCGCACTCATAATACAAGGCTGAAATAAGTTGCGCTTATAGAGGTTGATAGAGAGAAATTTTCATTGCAGATGAGTACCGCATTTCGCGGCTTTGTACCAAATTCCTGGCTAGGTGCCAAAAGACTGAAGCCTTTAAATGCGCATAAAAGGCTACAGTGAAACTAGACAGGCCTTTTCCTTTAGAGTAGACTCTCCCTCGGACCTCGTCAGAAAAGATTAAAGAAAACGACCGCCTCAAAAGGTTTTCCCTTATGTTCATCAACCAAATTCTAAACCGCTACTCTTTCAACTGACCCATTCGATAGTGCTATTACATTCGCATCAGCCGCAATACATATATCAACCATTGCAGTGTATATGCTGCAGTAGTTGATGACTAAGGCTATCATTAGCTCGGGAGAAAGAAAACCATTGCTACGTGGCGATTTCATCTTCCGCTCAGATGTGCCGAGAATGTGGGCAGCTGTATACTAATAAAGATTCGAGAGCGGCGCTGATTGGATTACGCAAATGCAAGTCTCATGAACATCATTCAACAAATTATTACCGCCTAAGACAGGACAGTAAACGCGCTCAACTCACACGCTCATATTCACATAGGTAAACGATTGTTGTTTACTTCGCCACCTTTGAACAAAATATACTATCTGCATTGTCAAATGGTCACTGAGTAAAAGTGTTTAACTCTACTCCAAGGGAACCAACAGAGAGAAGTCAATCCTGCCCGGGAGTTGTACAAATAGCTGCTATAAATCGGATATGATAGCGTTTCGAGCCGTTTCGGGAGACTATAATGGATCTAAGGCCAAAGGCAGATAGCCTCATCTGTGCTCTTCTGTGGTTGCAGAGACGCGACATTTTCAGCAACCGCCACAATGCGCCTAGGATGAGGACGGCTTGCCATTAAAGGTCATTTTTCTGAAAGCGTCGCCGACTGCATTAATATTCAAGTCTCATATTATTAGCGGCAAAGACTGAAACAGAGAGGAGCTCAGAGATCACGTGCAAATCCCAAAAGGAAAACAATACCCTTTATATAGCAAATTTTCAATGAGAAAGAATAAGAATAGAAATAAATCCTATTCTCACTAAATACACGCGCGTGAGCTACGGGAAAGTAAATCGTTCAGCATACTATGAATATTGCAAGATTATTGGTGAGCTTTGTCATACGACTATCATAAATGCATTACTATTTTCTTGTACTTTGTGTAAAAAAATCCGCAAGCCTCGAAGCATGCTTAACGTCCAACGGAATTACTTCCTGGGCGTTTTTTTGCTCTTCACGCTTAAATTATATTATATTCAATGTTATGCCGAGAAGTAAAAATCAATAAAGTTTGACCCGAGCTAGAAAGCTGCACGATGTCAAAGCCTTCAAGATAGAATTTCTTGTGGAAAGGTAGAATACCGAATTCCAGCTCTTCTCCACGGCCCGACTACACTAAAGTTTAGTCGTTGAAATTTAAGAAAAGTTGGCTGCGTCTCGTATCTTTGGTACGAGACCATAAATGGCTAAAATATGATGCTCGCTCAATTTTTATCAGATATCACTCACTGAACTTAAGCGAAATAGAGCCTTGGGTATGTTTCATAAAACTACTGCGATTACAACATTGCGAAATTGAGAAACGGCAAGCGTGGTGATTGGTCAGAAATGATTGGAAATGACTGGGAAAAGATTAATCGTCGCGTTTTCAATTCCCCAATTTTGCAGTTGCAATAGTTTTATGAAACGGGTCCTAGGTTTGCGTACCCTATCCGCAAAAAATTGCGCTGTCCCGAAACGAAGCAGTGCTCATGTCATCCCTACTCCCGAGTTACCGGCCACTGTCTGTCGCCGGGTCGGCAGTATTTGCCGACGAACAGGCATGTGACGGACGGAACAAACAAACCTCTCGTCTGTGTACAAGCAAGCAAGTCCCTGGTGCAAACGGGCAATGTTTGTCGACCGTGAAGAATTGAGCGAGGAGTGGCTTGTGCCTCGACCCCTTTTCGACCCCCGCCTCCACTCTGGTCATTTAACCGCAAATACCAGTCGTCGATTGGCGTTGAGTAGTTCGGTTCTCGGTGTTACCCCAAGGGTTGGAGTGATGTTGTATATATATATATAGTTGTTCGCTGCTTTTGGTCATGTACAGAGCTTGAAGCTCTTGATATCCGTGAAATCCAAACTTAGGGCTTATTAGTTTTAGTGTATTTAGTCCCTTTTGTCCCCTTCTGCGCTAATGAGAATCCGAAAAAGTACAACATCGCGAAATGGTGACTGTAAAATATTAGGATGGCCGCAGTCGAATATAAGTATGAGCTCCAATGAAACTGTGTAGAGTTAAAGGGATCGAAAATGAAGTGTATGCGCTTATTTAAGAATGATAAACTGTCAGCCTCCTCTATCCTCCTCTCTTGACTTTCTCTCTCTCTCTCTGCGCTATGAGCAAACGAGTGACCGTTCGATTCCACCGGTCAATCCTTGACGACGTCGGCGTCAAGCGGAGTGTGGTCTTCTTGCTCAAGTTCATCGGCCTTCGCGTCGGTCGCCACGGGACGGCGGGCCACTGTTAGGGGTCGGTCCAGGGCCGCTTCGGAGACGCGCCGAGGTCGCCGCTATAATTGACTTTCGCTCTTTCTCCTTGAGATGGTACTTCTTTCATCTTCCAATATTGCAATTTGTCACACAGTTTCGTCTACGACAGCAACCGTAGATATCGTTTCTGTTGATGTCGAACGCAGTATATCGCGTTAAGAATCAAGGACTTGTCAAGTGGCTCAGCGGGGTTCCGATCGCCGGATCAAACACGAGTGCGAAGGGTAGAGAAGTAAAGATTCGGCACATAATATTATGTAGGAAAATAAAAGTCTAGGCGCTATTTCTGCCTTTGGCGATGGAAATGGCGCTCTTTACTCTTAGACGCCGCCGAGTGATGGCCGCATCACAAAGCGCACATTAATTAGTTCAAAAACTGCTCACAGTTCACTTTTAGCATCATCGACTTCTGACTAAGTAAGAAAGGGGCTTAGCTAACGGAAAGTTTCCCTGAGAAGATTTGATTTTTCATTAGGTGTTCAAGTAGTTAGATCCTCGCCCACATTAATATAAAATTGTCAGTCTTTGGTCTACGGTTTCAGGAAACGCGCAAAAATGTTGTGTGTAGCAGCAATCCGTTGAAATGTGCAACTATAATATGCAGCGACTAAAAAGTTTTGCACATATAGTTAAAGAGTTTAGACATGTCCTCATCCTACTCAATTTCATTCAGAGATTTGCGTAGAAATAAAAATTGAAAACCTGCTATCCTTGTTCAGGAACCCGGTAAGGCCAATCAACAATGATGATTAAGCCAAGGGGATAAGGCGAGAACGACTTCTCCTCTTGATTCGCCCAAAAATTAGCAAAATGACATAAGAATGTTATACTGCATCAAAGCTTGCCTGATATAGAGCTCCGATAACTTGGCTTTGGAACTTACAACATAGCATTATAATTTATTTGAACTTATAACTTAACTTATCAGAATATTGCAGTAAGAACATGTAAGTTATGGACATTTGTGTCCTTTAGAATTCAAACAAGAAGTTTTAGAAATATTGGGAACACGATGGCATTGCAAATATGTTTAATACTTGTATTGTCCAACATCTTCAATCATGATCCTCTCCCTCATTCATCCCCTACGCGTCCATAAAATAGGCCAGTTATTTTGTTTTAATTGGTCATCGCGAGCGCATCGAAGTTCACCGATAGGATCATAATCTCTCAATGTGCTCGGCAAATTTCTTTGTCACGCTTTATTCGATCATCGAATCCCGTCAGCGATTTGCCATCCCGCGCAAGCCCGAAGGCGCAATGCGATTGGAAAACCTGCCCCGAATGACCTCTGACGCAGTCATCTAATCTTCACTTTAGTGATGTTGTAGGCGTGCACGCGTTGTGAATGTCTCAGTTCAGACAAGGAGGAGAGAGTTTAGGTTTTGAGGGGTACAACCTCAGTAATTTAGCTGCTCAACTTGCCAACAATTTAAGAAATAAAAGTTCGCCAAGTTTACATAAAGCAGTGTTTGCACTCTTGTTTGCGAACCATCAAAGTCACTTGAATTTTAAGAGCAGCTTTCCCCCATAGCCGCGAGCCGCTCTTTGGGATACATGTACCTCCAATACATTCAAACCTCAAGTCTGGCTCAATTGCAGGAACGGCTGCGACGGAAAGTGAACGAGTGTTCGTTGCGATCTAATTCGACCTCGAATCGTAAGAAATACGTCAGTGGCTGGTACGGCAGTATGCTGAAGTTCTATTGAAAGTAATGATATAGGCCAGAGTTGTAGGTGACAACTGCTGGTGGTGCGGCTGTCGGATAAATTGACAAGTGACTCAACGGCGCCTGGGCGGTTGTGATCGCATACGACCTTGGAGACGCGGTGCGAGACGACCCGCGACCGCAGCGATCCGTCGCAGACTCGGCGCGCACAAAGCGCTACTGACCGTGCCGTGACATTCCACCCGTCGCGCGCAATTTTCCAGCGGGGCGCTCCGCCGACTGCATTACGGCCGGCCCGTAAGATCGGCACTGACTGACCTTGACGACGATCGCGCCGTGATCGCCTCTGTCTGGGCTACCTTCTTACTCGCTCGCGCCCGTTACTTCAAGCGCAACCAGATCCACCTCGAGATGGCGTGTGCCCCCCGGCCACCGACGGCCTCCTCTAACCGTAACGACGACAACGCCGCTCCATTGCCAGACGCCATCCCTCCATCCGACTCCGTTTATGCGCTGCTTCGAACGGTACGTCCATTTGCGCTACCGTACAATCGGTTTGCAAAGTGTCTCATTTATTTGTATCTGTGTCGTTTTATTGCGGATGACAGCGAGTAAGTGTTTTTAGCGGCTCTAATTCGGGTCGATGCTATAATTTTAAGAGTCAGCCGAGTTTGGTCTAGACGCGAGAACAGATTAAATTTTCCACTGTGGCGCTGTAATGCATTCATGACTTTTTCTTCTCCTTCCTATGATCCATGAGATGATTCTCTCCGCGTTCCCTAGAGGTTCAGACCAAGAGAGCGCGATACAGCTTGCATTAGACATCTGGCTGTAAATGCGCTTCGTCGACGATAAACTAAATGGAATTTAATTCTTTTTTCCTGCTTTGTGGCTAGTTCTTGCATTCAAGTAACTGCGCTTTCGTATCGCGAATGAGCATGGGAAGCAAATGGCGGAGGCTCACGTTGCAAGTGAATTATTTCTGCTTCTTTCTAATGTGTCGTAATATGCCCTTCTCTCGCTACTTATTTTCGATGATATCTGTGCCGCTCAGAGTGTACGGTAGCATTAACTGTTGCCTCGTTCGTAACTCTATGTAGTAAGATTTCGTTTTTTTTAAACTTTGAGCTGTTCAACGAACTTCACTGCTGTAATGATGATAATTTGCAGCCAAGTGGCCGCTCAGCAATGACTGCCTCGCCAATTTACGAGAATATTCCCGATCTGCTGGAGGAAAAGCCGTCAAATGGCACACTTTCAGCTCGCGAGCAGAAGAGACACGCTTTTTGGTCGGGTATGATCGACCAGAGTCGAATGATCTCGTTCACTCGCTCGGACTCGCAAGCTAAGCAGCACATTCCGACAAAAAAGTAATATTTTAATATTGTAGTTTTTCGAGCTTTAGCAAAAAATTGTTCAGTGGCTTCGAATTACTTGGGCGCGCTTCAATTCAATTTGGCCTAATGTAGCGTATTGGACTACAAGTGCAATAAAGATATGCAGATTCAATTTTTACTGTAGGCTTGGGCGGCAGAGAGCTCTCTTCATCGCAGCGCATCTTCTTAGACTATATTTTGCGCGGCACATACTTAAAAAAATGCATCGGTTTTGGAATGTTCGTCTTAATGAAATATATACGAAATAGCTTCAGTCTGTAGTGCGACTCTATGAAGGATCAGTTTTGAAGAGGGAAACAGGAGTTATTTACTGATTACGTGAGACGCGCTTAATGTGTTGTTAAAGCATAATGACCTGAGATGTACAACTTGATTACAACGCAAATAGCGCTTTGTTAATCGCAATCATCTTTCGGTCGACTGTCAGAAATTTCTGACATATCGAAAGTTTCATCTCTAATCTGAAGTTAGGATCAGAGACAGAAATCAAGGTCAGATTAGAAGTTGAATGATGATAGTATCTATTGAAAAGAAACGCCGAGTCAGAAGCTGATTTTTGAATTTGAAAAGTCAGAGTTGGGAGAAGACAATGTTTCGATGTCATAATTTACACCGATCGCAATGCTCACATTTAGATTGCCAGCGAGGACGAAGAAAAAGTTGGACTCGAACGAGCTCTGCTGCGCATGCACTTTGGATCCAGTCGAATTGAGTTCGGGCGGCGTCGACGCCTCTTATGTTAACGGCAGCTATACGTGCGATATCTCCGACGAGGATGTTGGAACACTGGCGGCGGCGGCGTCGCGGAATCGACTGCGCTTGACGCTCGATTTAAAGGATGCTGAGAAAAGTGCGGAAGAAGCGAGATCCATGTGGTGCCGTTCACCCGACGCCTTTTCTTCCTTCGTCGCCAATTCGCCAGTCGTCAAGAAGTTGCGGTGAGTTCGTTGGCGAAGAGAGCAAACGTTTGACGACTGCTTGCGTAATCAAAGACGATATGGGGACAGGTCGGATGACCGTGGGCGACGTTGCAAATTCATTGTTTATTGTGCATTTTAAAGCTTACTCCCAACAAGTGCAGCAGTACAGGTTTTGCTTGAAAGAATAGGAACCTCAAGTCTGGGAGGCTAAGTGCCTCGCGTACTTTCCATGCCCCGGCTCGCTTTGCTCCGCTTTTGAGATACACCGAGACATATAGCGTATTTTCAATGGAACGTAAGGTATGCAATGGATGAATGTTTTATATCGACTTCGCGTGTATGTTCCATTAAAAAATAATGGTCGGAAATCTTTTTACAGTTGCAGTTTCACAGTGTAGTATGAAATTTAAAGTGCTACCTGGTGAAGAGGGTTTGAAAATTCCTACAAAATGCTCTGCATTGATCGATCGAGTGTTCAGGCATGCGCGGGTGATTGACGTTAACGCGGTCAATTGTTGCACCCGTAAAGAGGGCGATTAAGGGCGCGTCTTCGGTCGCCATTGTGCGCACGACCGCGTGAGACCGGACCGACAAATTGGCTTTGAGCAGCCTCAGGGGGAAGGCCGACGCCGGTGCGCCAAAATGATCGATTATCGCGAGGACAATAGTCGGGCAATTCGATAATGACTGTAGGCCAAGGCGGACTGAATGAAACATTACTGCTGCTATGTAGCGAAAGAAGTTCGCTAGAACACACTTGCTTTTATTCGATATAGTTTTTCGCTTCTGTTTATTTTTTATTGGCATACTTCCGCCCGATGCAATACTGATTCCTTCCACTCTCAGGCATAGGCAATACATGAGCGGTTGAAAAAGAGAACGGCTCAAGGCAGCGTCAGTTTTTGTCTGACCGGTCGCCATTCACTTCTCTCTTTCACGGTGCAATTAATTAGAGAATTGAAAGGGTTACTGTATTTATCCTAACAGAAAGCCTTTTTATTTATTCGCAATGCAGCCCAAAAAATCGAGCTCTTTAAGCTTATTAAGTCAAAAGGAATGTCTTGCATCTGCGCTTTGCAATTTTTTTGAAAAAATTCTCAAAAATGTTCGAGCTGAAGTGTATAGAAACAGAAGCCCGAAGTAGATGAGGCAAACTTTCTACCCTGCGCTCCACTCCGGCTCCGCCACACGATCGTAAGATTCCAGTCTCATCCTGAATAAATTGGGCAAATTGCTACACAGAAGTGCCCTGACGAGCGAGGCCGGCGCCGATGCGCCAAAATGATCGATCATCGGACAGACAATGGCCAGATGACGACCCGTTGGCCGTCCAATCGGCGTCCACCGGCCTCCAAATCATCTTGACTCCCGGTCGGGCTCGCATCTATCGCGACCAGACGGACGCAGTTATGCGATTGAGCGCTCAAGGACGCCCGGCACCAAAGTTGTTTACGGCCCCCGTGAGGCATATGAGAAGGAAAGAGGGTTTGGCTTGGATGCGACTAGAGTGGAACGCGTGCCCTTCTAGTGTAGAAAATGTATAGTTTGGTCATGAAGCGCAATTGAACGCATTCCGCGACGCCCATGGTCCCCCACCCCAAATGCGAATACGCCAACAATAGTCGTCGCTTCGAATCCGTTGTTTGCAAGCTTCGATAGGATTTCATCCATTTGGAACAGTTCCGATTTTAGTTGAATATTTGTAGCGATATTCCCTTTCAACAGCTTCGATCATTTACGCACGGCCTCGAAATCATCGTTGACTGAGGTAGTCTTTGGCACCATGCGGAGTCAGACGGCGCAGTTAGGCGATTGAGCGCTCAAGGCCGCTCGCCATTCAAGTCGCTGCCCAAGTTGTTTACGGGTGCGCAGCGTCGGTGGCCGTCGAGGACGATCGACCGTCTTTGGGCGCAGAAATCCCGCAAATCTATGCTCGTCTTAGAGATTGGCTGGACGAGGGGTTACATGAGTGACGGCAAGAAGGGCTGTAAAGGGGACAGACAGTAGAAATTGGCGGCGGGGGTTATGAAATAGAGGAGAAATCTTCGACTTTCATTATAAAAATTCTGTAAAGAATTTCACGACGAAGTGGTCCCAGAATCCTGTCCATCTCTGACAAATGGGCCGCCCCTCCTGCAGTTGCATACTGACAAAATACCCCCACTTAAATCTGCGTGGAAAAAACTTTTGATCATGGGTAAAACACAGAGAAGTAAATGAAAGCATAGTCATTTGATGAAGCTAAAGTCTGCGCCCGAAAGGGATCTAAAATGAGCTGAAGGCAGAAACAGCACACTCCGATTACGCTATACCAGACGGATTTTGTCGTTTAGCGTCTCTGATTAGGTTGCGATCACGAATACTTCTCCAGTTATGAATATGATACGTTTTACCCAATGAATTTGTGAGTTTTTGCAGTGATTTCGGCTTCTATTACCCCGGCAAAGAGGAGAGAAGTCGCAGACGTTCTCTACATTGTGCCATTGTCGTTCTAGTCGTAATTGTGATCGCCCTCGTTGTGCTAAATGGTAAGTTGTCAGCATGGGCGTAAAGTCGCTTCAGGTCCCAAATTTTAACAAATTTCAGCTCTTGTGCCTTTCTTAATACGCCGTAATGTGACTACTGTGAATGAACACGTGCCGTCTACAGCACCCCTTCCATACATTAGCGGTACCAGTGACAATCAGGGACCATCCAGTCAAGTCGAGAAAATTATTCTCATCACTGGTCGACCGTTTCAAATTTCCCGCCATAAAATGCCAGTTGATCGCAGCCGGACGAGCGAACTGGTAGTTGCAGAGTCATCTACTACCACTGCACTACCCACATCAACAGAATTGGCAGCAACGGCTTCTGCGTAAGTTAGTGTAGTGTTGCTAAAAAAGAGCCGCGCTTGGTGAATATAAATTTTAGTCAGGGTGCGCAGGAATATTTCGAATGATCTGGTGCTCAAAAGTACTTTGACATACTTTATTCTGTAGACGTATAGAGCACATGTCTGCATATCATGGACAAAATGAATACACCTGCTTTGCTCGTGAAGATTATTTAAAATATGAGCATTTCAATGAACCAATGTTACCCTATGCCATTAAAACGGAGCTCTGTCAAAGAATCGCAAATCAATCTCAACGCCTTATTTAGACCACCAGCCACAACGGAATCATCGGCAAAATTGAAGGCAGCATCTCCAACTGCAACGACTATACTAGCGACTACAACTTCGCCAGCAGTGTCGACATGGCTACCAGTGTTTGATCCGGATGTCGTCTGCAATCCC